>JACBAD010002125.1:0-247138 GCA_014281905.1 Aspergillus hiratsukae
GGGTCTATGGCTTGATACCATTGAGATTGATGGACCTTGCCAGAGAAGATGATCATGGGGGGCAAAGACCACCCAGAAGCATTGATGCATTCAACAACAGTAACCCATTCGCGATTCCCCGGCTGTACAGCTCGTACGCGGCTTGTTCGATGGCGGGATGCAGTAATGACCTTTGCTGTATGGGCCACACCCATTTGAAAGCCAGTCTCATCGAAGTTGTAGATATCCTGTTCGAGAATACCATATTTTACTATGGTATTCTGAACAAGATCAAACCACTGGTTGATGATCTCAGGATCCTCACATTTTGCGCGTTGATAATCATACTTGCGAGTATACTTGGATGTGAGCTCGTCATGTCGTTTAATGAATCTAGTGATCCATCTTTCACTGACAGATTCCCCATTTCTCTCATGTAGTAGTATATCCGCCATCTTGCGTACCATAGCATGAGTAGGTGGGAGACCTCGCTCATCCATATCTAGAATCCACTTCTTTAGGGATGCTTCTTCTAGATTGGTAAGCTTCTGGCAGTTTGCTTGTATATTAACCCGTGCTTTTCGACCGCTGATTCGATAGGTAAGGGTAGACCTTGGTATGTCGTATGCTGCTGCAGCAGCTCGTATGCTTTTAAACTGGCCATTTTTATATGCTTTGACTGCAAGGCTGATTCTATCTTCTAATACGAGCGCTGATTCTTCTTGTTTTGATGCCATGTTGGATGGAAAAATTGATTCAGTTGTTGGAAGATTCAGGGGTGGGAGAAGTGGCCCGCTCGGTGTCGTGGCCCGTTCGGTGTCCGATTACGTTAACTTAGTTAACCTAACTTAAGTTAGTTAACTTCTTCTCCGTTCCCCGAGGCCGCCTGCTGCACGGACCAGCGGCAGAAAAAAAGAGCGACAAGAAATTATTACATTCGGCCTGCACAAAAGACGGCCGGCACCTCTTACCCAACGACCACAAGGCTGCTATTGACCGATAATTTTGCACGGTCATTCTCAGATACGACTGTGTGATGTCGTCCTTTTTCACATTGCCCGCTTCACAGCGAAAGCGGAAGAGAGACGACCGCGCCGCAGCTCCGGCATCAAAAAAGCGAGGCGTAGACACAGACGGAGATTCTGGCGCGAAGGGAAGAAGCAGGACGAGAGAAAGGGATCAATCGATTTCTGGCAGTGACCTGGACGATGACGACGAGAGTGTGGTATCGGCAGTATCCGAAGAGGAAAGTGGTTCGGAGTCTGAGGATGGCGAGACGGCAGCAGAGAGAAGATTGAAACTCGCTGAGAGGTATTTGGATAATGTGCGGGAAGAGGTGGACGACTATGGCTTTGATGCTGCTGAGATTGATCGAGATTTGATCGCCGAGAGACTAAAGGAGGATGTGGTATGTACCGTCTCTTTAAATGCCTTAACCCACCTACTGCACACATATGTACCGGATAGACCAAATGGCTGACACTCGAAAAGGATGAATTTAAAGGACGCTCTTATCGTCAGATAGCTTCGGAGTTAGCATTTTCGACAGCGACGCCATCGTTTTTCCGCGCAGATACCCAGTCGACAACTTCAATTGCCGTACACCCGCCTTATGTTTATACAGTGTCAAAGGACAAGACCTTGATCAAGTGGGAACTCGCAACGCCGAGTCACGCATCTGCGACAGTTCCAGCGACAAATGAACAGAATGAGGGATCTAAGCGTCCTGCAAGGCCTCAACGGAAAAAGCCAAAGCAAGTGAAGTTCGCTGGGGGATTAAGAAAAGTCGCAGAGACAGGCGAGGAACATGGTCATACCAAGGCTATCCTTTCAGTCGCCGTGTCGCCATCGGGAAAGTTCGTGGCTACTGGTGGAGAGGACCGGAAGTTGATCATCTGGGATGCTGCTACTTTGACGCCAATGCAGACTTTCAGCCAACACCGCGATGCAGTTAGCGGGCTCGCCTTCGTCCGACACATCTCCACTATGAGCTCCGGTGAGCAATTATTTTCAGGTTCCTATGATAGAACAATCAAGACATGGTCCTTGAGTTCGGCCGGCCATGCCTACGTCGAGACCTTGTTCGGGCACCAGGACAATGTGTCGTCAGTCGCCGCCATGACTCTGGATCAGTGCATCAGTGTTGGAGCCCGCGATCGCACCGCTCGGTTGTGGAAGGTCATTGAAGAATCACAACTGGTCTTCCGTGGCGGATCATCGAAAAACACGTATCAGGAAAATACTATCGACTGTGTGGCGCCTCTACCCCCCAGCCATTTCGTCACGGGCTCAGATTCCGGCTCCATCTCTCTCTGGTCAATCCACAAGAAGAAACCTCTCCACACCATCCAATGCGCTCACGGCTTAGACCCTCTGCCACCACTAGACGAGCTCTCAGCTGAGGTCGATGAAAAACTTGCAGACTCAAACTCCCGTTTCCTGCGGCGCATGCCCCGCTGGATCACGGCCTTGGCAACAGTTCCCGGCACCGACATCGTTCTTAGCGGCAGCTGGGACGGCTTCATCCGAGCCTGGAAGGTTTCCGAGGACAAGAGGATAATCATACCGCTTGGCCCCGTCGGCGGAGGACAGCTCGGATCCGCCGCACCGGACACGCCGTCTCGACAGCTCAATCAAACCCTCGAGTTCAACACAGCCGCCGACGCAGACACCATGTCCGTCGACGAGCCCCAGAATCAACGCACCGAGGACACCAAGGACGAAGCCGAACCTCTCATCAAGGGCGTCATCAATGATATCGCCGTCTTTGAGCGTCGTGCCGACACGGCCAAACCCGGCGAGTCCAAGTCGAAGACCAAGTCCTCCGAGCCCGAGCCCCGCGGTCTCTGCATCGTCGCTGCTGTGGGGAAGGAACACAGGTTCGGGCGCTGGAAGTGCTTTGCAAACAATTTCCATGAGGGGTCTGCAGCTGACGGGCGCAACGGCGCGGTGGTCTTTGAAGTTCCATTCATTTCCGACAGCAAGCAGTGATTGGGACACATTTGCTGAATGGGGCATCGGAGCATGCATTCTAAATGTACTGGTCTCTGAACCTATGCCTTCACATAAGGGCATTGGTTGCAGAATTGAAGTTCCGCGACCCACTGAAAATAAATTCATGGTGTCGAGAGACTCGTATACCAGCTTCGATTTGTTTACACCTTCTTGTACTGGGAAGTAGTCCGGCGTTCGGTCCGTTCCCTAGCCTTCAATGTACATAAATCAACAAGCACACAGGCCATGAGAAATTCTTTGTGGTTCAGAAATTTCAGCCATCAATATGGGCCCAAGCTGCGTTTTTCTAACATGCCATGGACTCGTCGTAAATTTCATAGCGGTGCCTAAGGTAATACTTGTTGACTGGACAAACTTCCGTCCCTCTACGAGTAAAACCAACTTCAACGAAATTCATGGACCCTCTGTTAAAAGTGTTCGCTGGATAACTGCTATGGTAACTGCTATGGTAACTGTATGAAGGCCAAGTATGGAGCACAGCGAAGAATTGGCCTTGAAAATGACGGGAAGGGTATTAGAAATGAACCTGAACAATGAAGCCAAAATCACGCCCTCGAATGCTAAAATAGATGTCCTTAAACCCGGATCCGACCTTTTACTCCCTCCCATGAGTGAACAAGGTACACGCATCGATTGTACGATGTTTCCAGAGTGCCGGAAATCGTGAATCGTCGAAATGAAAAATTACGGTCGATGTGGTGCAAGCAGCGCAGTAGCATCTCCATGGTTATGCATCCTCATACTATTCGCCCTGCACCCTTGCAAGAGGACACAGAATGCACATCTGTCCGAAGGGTGTAGCACGTCGGTGGAAACGATCCATGAAGTCGCAAGCCAAATTCATCGACGGAACTCCACCATCTGGAGGACACTGAATTGCTCAGTAGACCTGAACCCTGCAACCCCTTCTGTCTCTTGTCCGCCGTGACGGTCCAACGGGGCCCTCGTCAGAATCCTCTTCCAAGTTAATCGCATTATAGGCCGATGATCCCTCAGTGGACGCTTGATTCCGACGAGATGACGTACCGCGACGAGCCGAGTGGGAAGTCCTTGACGGGGCAGTCCTGGAGTGGGAAGTTCCGGAGTGAGAAGTCCTTGAGGGGACAGCCCTGGAGTGGGAAGTTCCGGAGTCGGAAGTCCTAGTAGTAAAAACACGCGGGGGTGACAACCCATGTCTCACTGATATCACTACTTCATCGTACGTAGGTTCCCGACGACGACGGTTCACGTTGCCGGGCGGCCGTACAGGCTGCTCATCGTCATCATCGTCGTCGTCATCATCGTGGCCCAGGACGCTGGATCCAGTCGACGTAAGGTCGTTCAAGCTATCCTCATCATCACTAATGTGTGACATTAAAGAGTCAGTGTCCAACCGTGACACGTCGTAGTGGGCTCCATTACGGTCCGGACCACCGACGACGGTAGATATATCTGAATCAGTGTCGCCGCGGATACGTTCGTCGTCATCAATGAAGGAATCCATGTCGGCGTCCGAATAGGCGTCGATGTCCGAATAGTCAAGATTTGTTGAGTCAACGGAAGGGAGGCGTTGAATTTGATCCCGTAAAGCGGGAGTTAGATGGTGGAAAAGTTGATCGAGCGCCCAGCCATTGCGGTAGCCACCGCCAAACCCAGCTTCAACATCGTCATCGTAGTAATCAGTCATCTCGGAGTTCTCATCGTCTCCGGTCCACGAGCCCAGCGATTCGGATTCTGCGTCTGTTGATAGATCTTCTCGAAGGTATCCACATTGCGCGCAGCCGGCATCATCTTCAAGTTCCCAAGAACAGCGCGGACAGCGAATGACATTATCTTCAACATCGATGATGGGCGCCGGACGGGTTGGCTTATTGAATGTACCCCGGAACAATCCCCCTTCTCTTGGATGCGTATTCCTTTTGTCTCGCTCCACTTTCTCAGCTTCCTCACGCTGAGAATGCTCATGCTGAGCGGTTGTCTCGTTTTTATCCAAGAGCTCTGCCCGACTAATGAACATCTGGACGACTGAACGGATCTTCAAGTAAGAATGTTAGCGCAAGAGTCCTGAAGATCGATATTGTACAGAAGACAGAGGGCATCTCACCAAGTAGGCAGGCGAAGGCTGGGTTTTTACCGGCGCCCGACAGTCGGGGCATGTTTTGTTCGATCTTCCCGAAGTAAACCATGATGACAAGCACTATCCCGACTGTTAGCGATTTCGTCCGAATAATGGAAATAGTATTTTGGCTAAACTAACACTGTAACAGAAGGTATGCCCACAGGCAATTGTGTAAGGTTCATAAAGTGGCTTAACACAGATACTGCATTGTAAGAGAGATCTGATGTCGTCTACATGTCCCTGTAGCGTTTGAACGAGCTGTGGAAGGCTATTTTAGCATCGGCGTGGCGAGGACCTTGGATGAATTTCAAATTCAGTCTACTTACTCCAGATGCACCGTCCTCGAGTCCATTTGTCGAGTTACTCGAGTTCATATTGTTATTGGGGCCGTTGCTGGATCTGGCTCCCGCGGTAGTAGATGGCGACATTTGCCTAATGGGATAATATCCTCCCCAGGAGGAGAAAGACGTCGATATTGCTCCGAAAACCCCTGCAATGACAAGAGAACACAGATGCGAACAACCGCACGAGTGAAACTGCAAATACTGCGATAGTGGCAAGATTCGGATTTCTCTGTCGACAAAGCTTCAATAACGCGGCAGCCACCCTTTTGTCTGAAGTATAGAAGAGGCGGAGGAGGTCAGATCCCAACGGTGAACCGGGACGATCCCTCGAGGACTCGGTGATACCGTCCCGTGTGAAGATTGGATGATAGAATAGCTGAAAGAAAGCAAAGGGAAGAGGAGACGTGAGAGAAGGATAAGGAGAAGGGGAAGACGAAAAAGTCGAGGTCGATAAACCACGGTCCTCCGCCAGGACACGGCGACGTGAGCATGATTTCTTTTTCGGAAGTTCCGCGCGCAAACTGAGCAAACACCGCGTCGCACACTACGCGGCTGATCACCTGACTTCCATTCATTAATGGACTCGAATGTGATGGCTCAACAGCCCCTTTTGACACCTCACAATTCATCAGTCAACAGTCATTCATCATTGACATATCTTCATGTGCTGGTATGATTGTGTCTGTTTCATGTTCCCGGCCTAAATATGACAGCTATCCTCCAACAATAGCAGTGTGGACCTCTGAATTGACAATAACACTTCAGTCCTTGAATATGCAAATGAGCTAATAGCTTACGGAGTAAAACAATAAGATACAAGACGGTGTACCCATGCAACGGCTGAGACATAATGAGGGGTGCCTATTTTGTGCAGCTCTAGTCATCATCAAGCCTGCATGTCTGCTCTCTGCTCTCTGCTCTGAATCGACATTCGGCAGCTCAATAGGCCTATGTTGAGGCCTCTGAATGGTGTTATTGATTTGTTTTCGAACCAGCTTACCGAGCAGTCATTTGTATTCATTATCGAAATTGGCATCCTAAGTATTGTCAGACTTTGGGGGGAACAGCTTGATGTGCTGCATTCGGATTGGTCTTGGCTGACCTGCTTAGACTCTTCGCAGTTTCTGATCCTATGACTCTTCCCTGGAAGGCCGGAACAATAGCTTTCACGAATTGGTCATTGACTGTCATGCAGATCACTGGTAACGACATCCCGAAATGAGAGAAAAACACAGATTCCCAAATTCCCACGCACCCAGGACCCGGAAGCATTGCAATCCCCAGTAATAGCCAGGAGTAAGGAAGGGAACGAAAGACTAGATTCAATTACCTACTGAGAAATTGTCTTACAGCTGTTGCCCCAGAGTCCTGAAGCTGACACAAGGGACTGAGAGCTTGAGGCCAAATGACGACTGGAATATGTGCGCATTGCACTCCAGCATCTGCCTACTCTGCGGCAGCGAGCTCACGTTTTCTGGAATGCTTCAGCTTCAGATCTTCTGAAATGAGGTGGCTGTTTCCAGTGACGCCTTTGATGACTTTCTCATCGTCAACGATCTCTCGGTCCATGTGCTCCAAAAATTCGATCTGCTCACGGATGAACTGCTTCAGGTATCCCGTATTGAAGCGGCGGTTTGCACGCTTCCAGTCCCGCATGTACTGTTGACTGCCCTGAGACGATCCTCGAGAATCTGGAAGCGGTACCCTGCAAACCGGTGATATAACTCGCCAAGGTCAGAGATCGGTCTGATAGTAGTCAGAACAGTGTGGTCGGGCATCGCCGGAGACCGTGGGCGAAAGGGGGTCACCATGGTGATCCTCTCGGTCATTCCCAGGGCAGGGAGGGCTCGATGTTCGATGTACCGTCCCTGGAGGATTGCTGCCGAACCCTGACGGATCTGGTTAAGCTTGTCTTGTACCCCTCGTGAAAGACTGGACTTACCATCTGGGGGCCCCGGATCTTGATCGTTTCGCCATTGCCTTTCCTCAGCTCAGTCTCTCCCCCGATCATGTCCTTGCAGTCGGAGAGCATCACCACGCAGACAAAGTGATAGCCGTCAGTGTGCCAATCGACGATCGGATCCTCGTCTTCCAAGAACCGTCAGGATCACCCTTGTCAGCCTCTTGACTTTTCTTGTCCGCCACTGCTGCGAGAAATTTGGCTTTGTCCTCCTCACTCTGGACGGAAATGTTGATGTCCTATCTCGTAATCCATAACGGGAACCAGATCGACACCGGCAATTTCAGACACAATAGCGAGAGTCTGAGGATGTTTCCAGGCGTCGTACACAAACGGGGCACACCTGCTATGGTCAGAGCACGATTCGTAGTGAGCGAAGACATGGCAAAACTCACTCTGCAGCATAGCCTCTGACTTGGCCTTTGGCAAGCTCGCTGGAGCACTGATACTTGGCAAAGACTTCCTCCCTAAGGGCTTCCTTTCTCATGATTTGGATGGCCTCGGCAGAGAATAGTGGGAAGGGTTCGGAGACGCCAACAGGAGAAATGCCACGGTGCTCTGGGTACCCGAGCTCTGCCATGGTGTAGACCTTCGAAGGCGGAGTAAAGTTGAGATGTTTAGCTAGGTCGAATTTGGTGAACTCCGCTTCGGCCTGCTTCTGTGGCTGAGAGGAACGACTCTCTATTTCTATATCTTCGGCACTGTTGGTGTGAAGATCAATCGCGAGATCTGGAGATGGAGCAGACGAAAGGGCCGCGGAAGTTGCCATCGTTCTGGTCTGGATATCGTCAGTCCACTTCATCTATCATCCATCATCCTTGAACCTGCAACTGCAGGCGATGGGCTATTGAGGGGAACTCACATCTTCAATAACGATTCCAATCTGAAGAATCAAGTGATGATTGATTAGAAAGACGAGCACGTATTCTGCGAGGCAAGTCAAAACACACTTTGATATTAACTACAAAGGCTGTAGAAGATATTCACATAACTCTAGCAGCAGCTCAAAACTAGTGACAGATATACTCTTAGTGAAGTAAGCAGCATCTTGCTATTCACTGGTGCTCTAATTACAACCTAATAGAAGGTTAATAAATCTAGTAGGCTGATGGTATATAAAGATGCTTCCTCCCCTGCGATTTCTCATCTTCCTAACATTCAACCACCTCTCTTTCATATAAAAGATCGTCTGAGTTCTCTACATTATTTTCTAATTGTATAAGTCATGCAGGACTACAGATGTGTCTATAGCTGATTGCAATGACATTAACGCAGTGTCTATGCTAACACAACTTTTCGCTGCTTTTTGACTTGATTGTTTGAACAACTGCCTACCTTGAACGAGCCATGAAGAGCTTGAATAGAGCTAATGACTATGGCCTGGTCAACGATATGGGCCTGCATGATGTTTACCCTCGACAGCCCAGGCAAGATGAATAGCTGGTATGAAAAGGAAGAGGGAATCCTTTTTTCTACCCTCATCCACAGTCTCTTGTCCTTTAACGATAGGGCATCACAACCTCACATTCAGTCCGCCAAATGCAGCTCCGCGTCAGAGGACCCCATTCCTCGTCACGCAGTGTAAGCGCACTGCAAGGGAGATAGACGCAGTGACCTGGAGGGAGGCCAGAGACCAGCTCAAGAAATATATGGGAGCCATGGTCGCTCGGCACACCTGGCCCCATCCCCAATACGGCATCATCGCGGTGGGCAGAAGATCCAACCATAATGCATCCTCTCGTCTCATCTCTTCCAGATAAAACAACCAGTGGTCTATTGTGTCCACGGCTCCTGGCATCCAGAACTTCAATCTTTGTGCTTTTCCTCGCGCTCGAGCGTAAGGCTTACTACGAAAAGGGTGTCGACGATGTCGAAAAAGCGGTACCAGGATGAATTTTACAGATGTTTTGCTGAAGAAGTCGGTCCAGATGTAGGTATTGTTTCTGAAAGGCCATGTGTTGGCCAGGGACGCATTGATTTCCACATAATCACCCCTGGCTGGGGATTCGAACTTCTACGTGATGGCGACCGGCTTGTGGAACATTGCAAAAGATTTGAACCACATGGAACATACCACCAACCCATCCAACAAGGCCTACTCAAGGATTGGCTGATATTGGACTGTAGGCGTTCAGTCCCTCGCAAACGTTGTAAGGACCTTCACCCTGCTGCGGCCGTATACTGGTCGTTGGTGTTGAGCTGCAGAGCTCACGGCGCGATTAGGCGACGCCTTCAGGACCTACACAGCTTCAGCTGGAGGGATATTATCAGGCTGTTGGCGGATATCACCAACCGCCACGGTGTATACGGAGTTCCCCCCGAGAATGTCGCCAACCTGGTATTGATACATCAGGATATCACTCGCCTTCGGTAAGCTACTAGTATCTATATTCAAATATAGCTAACTTAGATAAAAGCCGCCCCAATTGCCCTGACTTCCTCATCCTGACGCCCTCCCAGAGCAGCGATAGACAGCTGCACCCCAACTGGCCGTCTGTCCTGGCAATCAATGCATACCCAGACTGGAGGAGCCAGGGGGTTTTCCGACTTTAATACCCTAGAGCTGGAGGGGCACGCCGTTCCTTTTTAATTACACAACACAGTCAAGAACAGACCACTATGGTCGCACAAAGACCAAATCCTGCTGTGGCAGGAACTACCGTATGTTCCAATCCCGACTAGAACTTTAATTCCGATAACTGATTAATATTAGTACATGCATATCCCGGCTATAGCGGACGAGATACGTCCGCTCAACCCCTACAGCGTTGAAGGGGAAGTCAACGGAGTCTGGAACTCCATCTTAAACTGGGTGTTCGACCCAGTCAACTCATTCATCACACAGCCCCAAGCGATGCACAGGCCGTATGGGGGAAAAAGGGAATTCTCGGACTTTCACACAATGAGTGTCGCGGGAGGAACTAGCCAGTCCTGCGCGATTTTGGCTGACAGGGTCGGCGTACGACGGGGTGGAATACTGGGCCCTTCCTGACCTCCGGGGCTCTTTATGAGCAGTTTAAGCCGAGCGCCGACGACAGCAAGCAAGAGGAACTTCTATCTCCCGTTGACCGCTGTCTACGGACGGTGGTGTGCAAAGCTGATCAGGGGGCCGCCTCGACGCACTTGGCCAAGAGTGTTCCAGTGCACCTGGACCCAACGCTTCGCGCGGAGAGAGACCCGTCGCATATCCATAAGCCGACGCTCATTCTATGCCCATCCGAGGCCGTTGGGTGATAATCAAGTGCGATTACTCGGAGGGTATGATACTTCTTAGGGGTATGGCTGACTTGTGGCTGGGTCATTCAGGTGGGCTGGTAAAGGTGTTATCCTAAATCCATCGAAAGGCCAGTGTTCAAAATCATCTTTAAGAAGTGGATTCCCAGCGTTGCCACTCTGGCAAACCGCAACAGGCCATCTTCACTGTCATGACCTTTCTACGTTTACTAGCCTTATAAGCTGTTGAACACTTGCTGCACTATCATTTCTACTAGCTAGAATTGGTTGCCTGGACGCTTTTTTAGGTCCATGGTTTGGTGCATTCGACATAAGCTATAAGGATCTTCATATAGTTAATAGTATTAGATCTTCTTTCGTTCCTCCTTTGCCATCCAATCAATTAGAGAATCCAATTCAATCAGTAGACACGAGTCCCAAAGCAGGTGCTTCGTTTTTGTGACTGTTTTGTGAATTGCAAATATAGGTACCTAGGGTATCTCCATATGCCAAGACTGCGGGCCCCGGGCCGGATTTTCCTCGGCACCAGTCCATGTATCGTTCGCATGAAGGCTGGATCATTATTATCCAGATCGCAATTATTCAGATACACTCACAGGTACAAGACCACAATCATTTCATTGTGTGGCTCAGCCTAGTTCAAATTAGACTGTATCCCGACTCCAAGGCCTTACATTCATAGGAGAGATGGCATCGCAATCATCCCAAGCCGACCAACAACAGCAGTCATCACAGCCAGGCCAACGCAATGCTTGGGAGAAAGCGGAGCGCAAATTTGCCAAGTAAGCTGATTCCTCCTGTTCTTCGAGATCCTCTGGACCGTCTGTCGTATTGTATCATGTTCCGTGTGGTTCTGAAGACCTTGTTGTCCGGCGATCATCAGAGAGCATGTAATGTATCCAAATCTCGTTGCTCCCGGATTTCACCAGTCTCCGCTTCAACTATACTTTCTTCTTTAGCAACTAAGGGACTGACCTTGACTCAGTAAACATGCGAGTGAATATTATGACCCATGTCAGGAATTCGCAGATCGAAGTCTCAAGTGCATGAAGCGGAACGCCTTTGACAGAGAGATGTGCGGGGACTACTTCCAGTATGTTTGTTCCATTCTTTCCTGGATCCTATGCTGGTGTTCAATTTTGTGGGCTTACATGAACTAACTTGTTCACTGAAAGAGCTTATCGTGACTGCAAAAAGGAATGGGTATGTTGAACCAGTCAATGTCTCAAAGTCAAAACAGCCCCGATGGGGGCAAGGACGGCGCTCAGGGGACCAATGCGATCATCTTGCTAACATCATTTTAGTTGACCCAGAAGAAGCTCTCCTAGTCAACTGCCCTGATATCAGGGGAGAGCTGCTTCAACGCTGTCGGTGATGGCACCTCTCCAGCACCGCTCTAGAGCTCTGGGATGCAGCATAGCGGGATAATCCCTTACCAACGCTCAAACATTATGAATCTTGAGATCCTATTGTTTCCCCAAGGCAGATTTTACTGGCTCGGAAGAAGCAGGTAATCCCTGAAAATCGGATTCGCTCTCTCCAACTCAACTCAGGCGTTAGAGGTCCGATTGGCTCACTGAGGAACGGATGCGCTCTGGTGCTTGATTCATGCAACTGCGTACCTACTTTGGCGCTCAAGCGAGACCTTCTGTTCATTTGGTGGCATGTTTGCAAGAGTCAACTTTCCTGAATTGGTGGTGTTTAACCGGAGTTTGCGTCTTGGAGTTCGAGCGAAGTTTTTGAACTTGTATATTATGGTGTATTATACAACTGTGGAATTTATCTTCGTTTGTGAAGCCTGTGCTATAATTTCTGCGAGCTTGTAAATGATTCCTTGAGTTTATATTGCTCTTCTCGGTGTTGCGCTCCGTTAAGAGCTGGTGGTCCTGTGAGATTTATATAGTAGTACCCTGATGATGGGAATGTAGACCTACGAAGGCACCTTGTGTGGACTTTATAAGGATATTAATATAACAACCCCCCGAAGAAAGCAGAAAAGACCAATAGTAGAAAATATTCAAGTCACGGATCTATACAAGTAGCAATGAGACATTGAAAGAACAATAGCTTGTCGACTGACCCCAGCCATCACCGCCTCGGGAGAGTCTCTCCCCGCCAAACATGCGATGATAAGAATTTCCGATACAGCTACTTGCTCCCCTCATCTTCCGCAATCTTTCAATTCGATTCCCCGCACAACTGTGCTGCTCGGCCGGGCAGCAAACGACCTTATCTGGTCACTGCCTTGACCTCTATCTCTGTCTTCGAGATCTTATCTCACATTGTGACCGTCGGCCTTGCTGATTCAACATGTCGGCCACCAACGACGCCGTGTTTCACCGGCGGAACAAGCAAATCCAGGACGCCATTGATGGGCAGAACTTGAAGCAAGCTTTACAGCTCATCGAAAAACGCATGAAAAAGGGGGAGGACTCTAGATTTCTCAAGGTGAATTGTCCACTACCGCTGTTGGGTTCATTGGCGACACCAGTGTTCCGTTTGACTATTTTCGGCTGCTTCTGAGACATGTGACAGAACACTTTCTTGTTATTGCGTGAATGGCTGCTAATTTCTGCTCGTGCTTAATAGGCGTGGAAAGCAGAGATCCTATACCGCCATGCGGACGACGCCCATCGCCAGCGCGGCCTCGCCGAAACGCTGGATTTGTGCAAGCTAGAGCCACCAACGACAGATTTAGACACACTTGAGATCTTGCAGGAGACGCTACAGAAGATAGGTGGCCAGGAGGATACCATGAGAAGCTTGTGGGAAAAGGCTGCCAAAGCAAAGCCGCAGGACTTAGAAGTGCAATTGAGGTGGTTTTCATATGCATTCGAGGCAGACGACTGGAAATCAGCGCAAAAGGTCAGTGCTGCAGTTTAACGCCTATGACTGAGTTTTTTACAGGTCTAACACTCTTCACAGGCTGCTATGAGCCTTCAGAGCAACTTCCCCAAGACGCGGAAATACTATTTCTGGGCCGTTTTCCTCAGTTACCTTGTTGCTGTGGACAAGAACAGCTCGGAGGCCGAACGGAAGCTCTTCGGGACGCTGGCTTATCGTATGGCCTCCAAAGCTGCAGATAGCGTCCCTGCTGATCCAGTACGTTCACGCTTTCCCCTTTCTCTCCGCGTTTGGGCGGTTCCCGTGCTATGTATCTTCGCGTCTTGATGATGATTCTTATACCATCACAACAGAAAGAGTTGCTGAGCACTCCCAGAGCCATACAAAACGCCGAGGAGCTTTTACTACTCATAAAGATCTGCGAATCTCAGGGGCGTCACACGGAGGTTGTGAAGCTCCTTGATAGCCAGAACTTGGGCTTGAGCTCACGAATTGTCCAAAATGATTGGCCTTTCGTTGGAGAAAAGCTCTCTGGCTTGGAGAATGCCGGGATGTGGGCTGAAGGTCTTTCCTACGCAAAGGACCTTCTGGCAATTCCGACTAATGAATCGGAGGAAAAGACTCTCCAAGAGCGCGACGACTGGGCTGTCTGGAGCTTACTCGTCCATTCGGTTCAGAATATCAAGAACACAGAGTAAGTCGGCTTTGGAGGAGAGACCTCTCATAGGCTAATGACGGTTAGAACTACTGCCGAGATCAGGAAGTTTATCGATGAGTTCATCGAGGCTGTTCCCAGATCACGCAACGCACAGTTGGCACGCCTCGACTTGATTCACTGGAGCCTGAAGTCCGGCAGCCTAAAGAGCGATGAATTGATGGCCGCCTGCCAGGAATACTTAGATCGAAATAAAACCAAGCTGTATTGCTTCGTAGACCTTCGGAAATACTTGTCTGATTTGGATAAGGGACCTCTAACGGAGTTCATTCAATATGCGTCTCGGACCCATGGAATTGAAGGCGATGTATGTCCAATTATGATTGCGATCTACGTCCTTGTTCACTAACTCCCTCTAGATGAAGGAAAATGATCCGTTTAAGGACGTGCCGGCGATCAATGCTCTGAAACTCGAGTACTGCTTCCTGCTTTCGGCCGACGAGGCCAATGCCACACAGCCAAAAGTCGAAGATTTTGTTTCGCGCTGCCTCCAGACCTTCCGCGGTGCAAAGCGTCCTGAGCGTGCCCCAGCCGGCTCGACCATCGAGAGTCAGCCAAGTGATGACCTTTGTTTGCTCGCCGCTATGAGTCTCCTTCGATTCAGTGGAGGCTGGATCAATGATAAGCCGGACCAGATCCCTGACACGAGCCTGATTCGCGCAGCGGGTATTCTCGAGCGTCTCTTGCTTGACTCTCCTCATAATTACAATGCGCTGTTGCTGCTCGTTCGGATATATCTTCGCTTGGGCGCAGGGTCCCTGGCCCTTAGGACGTTCAGCAAACTATCTGTCAAACAGCTGCAGTATGAAACAGTAGCGCACAATCTCTTTACACGACTAGCAACGGTCCACCCCCATTCAGCACCGCCAGTTGAAGGTGCAGAATACAAGGATTTCCACCCGCAATCTGCATTTGTACAAGCCCTCAACTTTTACCGGACCGCGGATGTCACGACAGTTCGGAACAGGACGAATGGGTTGGAATATGGCAGTTATGTGAACGTCGAGGGAACCATTGACCTTCAGAGGCGGCTCAAGCACAGTATCTGCCGTAAAATGTGGGCATTAGATGTGAAGCGGATACAGCGGTTAGCTGGAGGCGACAATATGAGCCGGTACAGTGATTTGGGTGAGTCTTTCTCATTTCCTAACGGAATATATTAAGCTGAATGCTGACCTGAACGTCTACTGCAGCAAGAGAGACATCTCCCGTAGTAGATCAACGTGTTTTTGATGCATTTATGAACTGTGAAGCACCGGGCCAGCCTACCTTTGAGGAGCGAGTGCGCTTGGGACCTCTGCCTAAGGTGAGCCTCCTTGTCTGTGGATAGAACGTGGCTGATGTCGTTTAGGAACATTGGGTCAAATCGGCTCAATTGACAAATCAACTGTTTGACCTCTTGAAGAACCTCGCTGCTCAGAAGCCGGTGTCTTCGGACTTTGATGTGCCTAGCCTGGATGATGTTCTGAGCTCAGATGCGGAGTCTGAGATGACCGCTCCTGAAATGGAGAGCGTCAAGCTACATCTGAACCTTCTCAAAGTGACAAAGCTCCTCAGCGGGTCAAAATCAGTCAGTTCAGAAGACGTTGATACCTGCCTATCGCAGTTGGAGCAGTGGCTCGAGTTCACGTCGAAGGACTTTGCCTTGGATGACGCGAAACTCTCCCCTGTTATGCTGAGAACTGCAGTGTTCTTGAAACCGGGAACTCCCTCGGCCCCATCATGGAAATACTTACATGATACTTTCCTCGTACTAGAGTCGCTCAAGGCGTTGTCCTTTATATATACTATCGCATCAAGGAAGGGTTCCAAGACAGCAAAGCTTCCCAAGGACCGTGTCGACAAATTGGCAGGCCTGATTGGTGAAGTGTATGAAAGCGTGAGAGCAAATATTCGTGCTCTCAAGTCGCGAATCTCCGAGCCAGGCATGCTTGGCTCCCTAGTCGACCTCGTTCTGGCTGGCGGTCAGCAACTTCGGACTGAACTTGAGAAGACGCTCGACATGCCAGCACTGGAACTGCTCTGTGGTGAGCTAATGGAAAGCTGGGAGGAAAGTCTGGATGGAGCGCTCTCTGTGAAGCTGTGATGGAGACGATAACACTGACTGAATTTTAAATATATATGTATATACCATTCGAGACAGTCGGAATACTTGGCTTCATAGAATTCAAAGGGGCTAAGTCCGCATCCATACCCTATGGATGATGAAGCACAGACACGCGTGATAGCCCTCAACGGTGAGCGGTGATACATTCAGTTCAACGGTCTCTCCATGACTGCTAGCATGTGCGTCAAACAATCAAACCACGACCGCTGTGATACGATATAGATTTCCACCGTCCTACACTCCAGTCCATATCCTTTCGTCGAAGAGCAACACCAGCTGATCTAGTACGCATAGACCTTATAATCCCACGCTGAGCGAGATAATCCCAGACTCATGGAAAAACTCCATTCCCTAATCCCATTAACATGTCCATCCGCACCGGGATGCTAATCCGGTACATTCCTGCATCCTCATGCCCCAGAAGTGTGATTCGCAAGTCACCTCTCCTCCACCAGTTCCGAATCCACTCAGAATACTGACCAGTAACACAAGGACCACCTCTACTGCCGCAACGAGGGTTGCACAACCAGCCCAGTTCCTTACTTTAACCCTTGACCTTCCATCAATACGAGTCTTGATCTAGGATAATGCCCACCTGGCACCGGCAGATCCTCCAGTCTCCACGCGCAGATCAAGGCTTGTATACCTGTATCCACCCTTTCCTTTCCATTCCTGTGCCACTGGTCTCTGACCCGGTTGTACCAGGCCTTCTTCGTCATGTGTGATGGCGAAGACGTAGGCTCGTTGACCATAAGCGTCTATGCAGGTAATCTCACCGCATGGGTGATTTTGATCGTCCCTTTGGCTGCCATGGGGGGCTTGCTGGATGCTACATCAACAGCTGCTGGTGTTCAGTGCTGTTGCGACGGATGATTTGCGGCTGCTTGCAAGGCTCCTGGTGCTTGTTCCGTTCTGGAAACTTGACTTGCGCTTGCGAAGGTATAGGCTGGAAATGTCCCCGATGGACGCTACATCTATCCTGTAGACCGCTGATGCCCTTATGTTGATCTCGACATATGGTTTAAGGGCTCTGTCCTTCACGCTGAATTACTCCTGCAAAGAAACCTATCTAACAGGCCATAATGACTGTTCCTGAGGGCATGCAAGGCTCTGCAAGCGAGGTTCATAGTTATGACTACCGAGACTCAGTGCGCTACTGGAACGTCGTCACGCAAGCGACATGCCTGGCTATAAGTACAGTTCTTGTCTGGATGCGGATGTATTCGAAACTACTTATCACTAGAGCACCGGGATGGGAAGACTGTATGTGAAATCCCAGCATGAGATTCATCATCAAGCACTAAGACAGTTGCCCAATAGTTTTCTGCCTTCTAGCCTGGGTAAGGCTCACTTTATGACTTCGATAATGAGTTGCTCATAAAGACAGCTGGGACTGGTAGCATACGTCGTGATCACTTTCCAGGCTGATAAATACGGCAATGGAATCCATATATGGGAAGTGGATGAATCTGATCTCCAGAAATATAGCAAGGTAAGTGAGTGCCTTGCATCGCAGGTTAGCGTGTTCGCTGATGAGGTTCAGTGGGCAAATACGTCGCAGATAGTCTATGGGCCTCTGATCTGCATCACCAAACTATCAATTCTTCTGCTTTACTTACGTGTATTTGCTCCCTCCTTCAGAAGCAAGACCTTCTTCTGCATTCATGCTCTTATCTGGCTCAACTTGGGGTTCTACTTTGCAGACACGTTCGTGAAGATCTTCGAATGCTCGCCTAGAGCGAAAATCTGGGATAAGTCCCTCAAAGGGCACTGTATCAATATCAACATCCCATTCATCGTGACTTCCGCAATCAATGTGGCGTCAGACTTCCTGATACTGGTTCTGCCAATTGTGAGTGTGTGGCGCTTGCAAATGAGAAACTCGAAAAAATGGGGGACATCCGCGATCTTCGCTGCTGGGATCTTGTGAGAATCACCCTTTGTTATTCGTTGACCATGACTGTCGTCTCGAACTAATCAAGAATGCACATAGCGCTTGTATGTGTAGCATCATGCGCCTTGTGGTCAGTGTACAGAACAAGACCGTCACGGACAAGACCTACGACTGGTTCCCCGAGTTCTTATGGACGTAAGCAATTCCCTCGGACGTGGCTGACTATGTCTTTGATGTGATCAAATTGCTGACATTGTGTTGTCTTTGTTCTGCGATGAAGGTCCGCCGAGGTCACATCCGGGATCATAGCCAGTTGTATGCCGGCTTTACCAACCTTCTTCAGACACTTCTTCAGGCGAGCACGTACCCTAATCTCGAGTTCAAGCACCAGCTATTCGTCCCGCTCGGCGAAGAAAGTGATAGAAGGAACGAGTTGGCCCAGCAGCCGGTCCGTACGTCAAAAGAAACAATCGAGCAGGGACCTTAGCATGAGCGAGCTCCGCCAGAGCACCAACTTCGAGCTGGATGATGTTGAGCAACAGCCTGAGGAGCACACACGACGTATCTTCTCAGGGACCAGTTACACGACTGCCGGTGCTCAGGTGGGTATACGTGAACTTCCAAATGTAGCGTCGGACAGTTATACATTCGAAAGTCGACGCGCTGGACATGGATCAAGTTATTCTTCGGGGATCCTAAAGACAGTTGAGGTGGATGTTGCGTCTCAGCGAGGATGATTCATCTGTATATTCCCGCATATAGTCTCTCTTTAAAGGTCGTGGGCGCGCCAACGTCCAGTAGAAGTCGAATACATCATGCGTACACAAGGACAGATGAAGAAGCATACCTTCCCGAAAGGGTAAAGCACGACCTCTTTCCTGGTACAGTAACGCCCGATGCGGCAAGGGCGATGTAGCAATGTAAGTAGGTCACCCACCCTAGCCCTAAACCCTAACCGCTCGCCTACGCACCACGCGGGCGACCAACCAAAACTTCGCAAACTCCATCGCGATTCTATCCGCACCGACGACCGTCGACAACTTCCCTTCCAGCAACCACCGTCGTCGCCAAACCCCAGTCACAACCGTCGAGATGGCGCAGGAACGTTCCGGAATCGTGGTCGGTCTGAACAAGGGCCACGTACGTTGAATCCCTCTCCCGTTTTCCTAAGAAAAGAATGTTTCCGGTCGGTATTTGTCCAGTCGACCTTGAGAGATTTGGAGGATACGGAACATAAAAATGGAGGGAACATATTGTTGGATTGTCAAAGGCACAGTTCTTCTCGACAGGGAGGAAATGGAACGACAAAGGACGCACCAACCGAACTTATGGGATCCGACTTGACAAAAATCGATCGGAAGCATTCAACTTGGGTTATAGAAATGAGGAACAATTTCAGTGAAGCTGACTTGGGTTCCCATGACAGAAAACCACCCCTCTCAACACCCCCAAGACCCGGATCAGCCGCACCAAGGGCCAGTCTTCCCGCCGCACTGCCTTCGTCCGTGACATCGCCCGCGAGGTTGTCGGTCTTGCCCCCTATGAGCGTCGTATCATCGAACTTCTGAGAAACACTCAGGACAAGAGAGCTCGTAAGCTCGCCAAGAAGAGGGTACGTCATGGGTTCTGGATATTGGTCTTCACGGGTGTTCCTTTCAGCTCGCTTCATTGGGGAAATTTTGCGTGATGGCGGTGTCTGCGCTTCGGAGTACAATTTGATGAAGCATATGGCGACTGTCGGTTGGGCAATACGCCGGCACGAATTTGTCCCTTCAATTACGGAAACCGCCGATTACCCATTCATGAAGCGAGCTGGGGAACGCTTGTTGAGGACTTTTTGCAGTCATTCATGAGCAATGCTAACGGATCATCTGTTATAGCTCGGTACCTTCTCCCGTGGCAAGAGAAAGGTTGAGGACATGCAGAGAGTCATCGCCGAGTCCAGACGTGTGGCTGGTCACTAAATTCGTTTTTCCTTCCTCTGAAAATGTGTTTATTATCGCCAGAGAACGAGATAACGAAATTTAAGTGAAATCGTTTCGGTTGCTGAGTTGGCGCATGGAACCAGGAATTGTTGTCCGTAACATTCAATTCTTCAAAAACGTCCAATGGAAGGGACAGAATCATGATGCAATAAGCATGGACTAAATACCAAAATGGATCTCTTGAATCTAATGCAACTGGGAGTTTTCGGGCTGGTCTTGCGGGCTCGGTGACTTTGAATCTAACACTACTTTTGTTCTATCGGAACCTTGCTCAAGTGTATCGATTCACCTATCATCCGGATACAATTCTTTGCCAGTACTGCTCCGTGTCCCATATAGGTGGCAGCAATGCATTGCGCAGAGTCCGTAGTGTGCTTGTTTCTACCGTCGTCCTTTATGCAATCGACTTCGTCGAAGGCGGATGTCGAGTATACTCTTGAGCATGCCCGTAGATAATCGTAACCATTGGTCATTCTACACGTACACAATCTAATTTCACGCTAACAACGAAATGCCATTTCAGATTCTCATTTCTTTCCGGGCAGTTTCAACCATTTGGGTATTCCGCCAGGTTTGCGCCCAGACTTCTTCTCTCCATCGCGGTCGCCGCTTACCTTCGGTGGAAGAGTATCCTGTGAAGTATCCATCAACTCTGGCGGCTGCTCGATCTTGAGCTCCCGAGCTTGGTTCCGGAGCTCAGGCTTCAGAACACTTTCTCTGCTTGATCGAGCGGCGGGAGACGCACTTGCATCCCAGGAGAAGGTGACGAGGACTCGGCCGATCATGCCAAGATCCTTGATCAAGAACGTCTGATCTGTATCAGGAATGATACTCTGAATCCTCTTCGCAGCTGAACCCGGGGGCCCAGCAGGGAAGGACGTGAGTATGAATTTCTCGTTGGCAAATTGCTCCGCCAAACAACTCCTTACGAAACCGTAGAGCGTTGCGCCGGTATCTTGTCGCCCGAACTTTGAGACGATTTGGCTCTGGTCCGGAAGGCGGACCTTGACATCGACTTCTCTGATGGCTGCACGCTTCTCTTCCTCCTCTGCTGCTTTGGCGGCGATTTCTGCATCCGTGGGAAGACGGACGGGCCGGGAGGAGGCATTGAGACGGCGCTGGTGGGCTTGTGCTTGGTCTAGCGATGGAATGTAGTCCTCTTCATTATACGTCATTTGCGCAGCCTGCGGAGTGGTGTTGGACGGTGCTAAGAAGACTGTGACTGGCCGCGATGAGGGCTCAATCACAGCAGATGGCACGGTAGAGGCGATGGAGGGATGAGAAACGGGTTGCGGTACCTGTGCTGACGGCGTAGGTGCTGCTGCTGCTGCCACGGGTTCAGTATGTTCAGCACTCGGCACTTGTTGTAGAGGTTGGCTCGGCTCGGGGACAGTCTCAGGTTGTGCTGGCGCAGCGGGCGCCTCTTGTGGTTTCGGGGCAGCATCCTCGAACGCTTTGAAGTAATCTTGAATCTTAACCATAGCCACCTCGAGAGGTTCCTCTGTCCGCCGGAAACTTAATCTGACCAGGACATTCCCACTATTGAATCCAAGCTGCGCTAGTGACTTCTGGAGATCTTCGAATGTCGACAGCTCTCGCCCCATGACCTGAACTACCGGAGTCTCGTAAAATAAGCGTCCGGATCCCTCGTTGCCGGCACTGGGGACTGCGACGCCTCGCCCAGTGAAATTTCGAGTCGGTCCGCCACCAGCAACACCCGCCTCAAACTTGCGCAGCACTAGCCATAACGTTGTTGTACTAGGGAACTTGTCTAGAAGCCGTCCGTTGGGGACACCTCGAGCTTCTTCCTCGGGCAGTTGTAAAGCGACCGTGACAATGGAAGGCGATCGGGAGAGCTGTACTAATTCAAGTTTCGCACCGGAAGCGAGGCCGGAGAGGCGGAAGACCAAAGAAAGGTCGAGCTGCTTGCTCTTGTACCTTTCCAACTGTTAGAGCCCGTGTCATTGCTTCATGGAGAGCTCCGGTCACTTACTTGAGGCCGTACTGGCTTGCATCCAAGCCGAGCTTAGCGCATGCTTCTTGCAGGATATCCGCCAGATGTTTCCCGGGTGTAGTTTTGATTGTGGCTCTTCGAGCAGTCGAGTCTAGAACGACGACATGTGAGCTCATGGTTTGAAGGCGATCGCTTGCTTGGATGATATTATTATGCGGGGCAACTATGAAGGAAGATGGCAGTTGGAGAGTTCAGGATGAGATGAAAGAGAAGTTGACAAAATCAAGAGTTCTATATCAGAATAGAAAAAGATTTGTAAGGGAATAAAATAGAAGTTCAAGGAAAGAGGATGGTATGGGAGAGTCCTATGTTCATCTACTTTGGACGGTTCCCGTAGGCAGCGGGCGCAGCGTCATCCGCAACGAAGCTCTCGGCGGCTCTCACGCGTTGGACCAGCTGCTGAGCTTCCCCGTCATTTATCACCTTTCTCCATCATCGGCCTCACCTTCATCCTCACTGTGAATTCCATTCTCCTCCTTTCCCCACCGCTTTCTTTCCTTCAATTTGACTCTCTCAGATATCACCCAGCTTGCAATTTCTCGACATACCTAATTCAACATGGTAAGATGAAGTTCCCCTTCGTAACGTGAGCAGCTTGAGCTAATACAAACCCAACCTACAGAGCTCTCCCTTCGATATCAGTACGCAACTCCCCGATATACCTTCGATTTCACATACAGGAACTGACAGTGTCTTCTTTAGATGGCGGTGCTTGCGTCGCCATGGTGGGCAAGGACTGCGTTGCAATTGCCTGTGACCTCCGACTGGGCATGCAGGCCTTGACCGTCTCCAACAACTTCCCCAAGATCTTCAACTACGGTCCCTCGACTTACCTCGGTTTGACGGGCCTGGCCACGGACGTCAACACCGTCTCAGATCTCTTCCGCTACAAGGTGAACATGTACCGACTCCGCGAAGAACGGAACATTGCGCCCCAGACTCTGGCCAACCTGGTCAGTTCATCGCTGTATGAGAGACGCTTCGGACCTTTCTTCGTGAGCCCTGTCATTGCTGGCGTCAACAGCACGACAGGTAAGCCTTTTATTTGCGGGTTCGACAGTATCGGATGTATCGATTTCGCCAAGGATTTCATTGTCAGTGGCACGGCGAGCGACCAGCTTTTCGGTACCTGTGAGGGTCTGTGGGAGCCAGATCTGGTATGTTTCTAGGTTCAGGTTATATTGGGAGGGAGTTCCGCTAACGCTTTTTGCCCTCGTCAGTCCCCTGAAGATTTGTTCGAGACCATTTCCCAAGCTCTTCTCAGTGCAGTTGACAGAGATGCTCTTTCCGGCTGGGGTGCTCAAGTATACATCATAGAGAAAGACAAGGTGACGAAGCGGCTACTCAAGGGAAGACAAGATTAGATGTTCTGTATTTGGCGCATTCCGTTTCATTTCGTTTAATGCCATCTCTCAATCATATCCTGGTCGAAACCTACTTGTTGGAAGCAGTCGCTGGCGTCTCACGTCTGACAACCTACATACCGTCGGTTGATGGAGGAAGGAAGAGCACAGCGATAGCGGTCCATGTAATCTCTAACTCTGAAGCACCTGCCTGACACAAGGGCAAAAGGCAGCTCTACGGCCTTGAGGACTCTTCCTTCATGAACCTGGATTATAGGTTTCCTCTTAGTAGCCATTCTTCCCGGTTACGGCGGCATACGCCTGGCCACCCTTCCCCAGGAAGCTCCTCACATCGGCAGCGAGCAGTTCCGGTACTTCCCACGCGGCAAAATGACCACCACATTCAAACTCACTTTCCCGCACCACAGAGCCCATGCTCCGACACCACAAAAAGGGTAGCTTGATCAACTCCCGTTTGAAATGAGCGGCGGCCAACTTGACATTCCCAGGAATGGACATGGAGATTGCATCAACGGTGGACACCCTCTTCGACGTTGACGCCGGCGCATCAGCAGGCGGCGTCTGCGCAGCTTCGTAGTAGATCCGAACCGAAGCCGCCGGGCCCGCGACCGAGAACTGGTAGATGCTCACCCAAGTAAGGATCTCATCGTCCGTCCAGGGATAGTCGTCCGCCCAGGCGTGCAACTTGTCGTAGATCCAAGCCAGTAGGGCGACGGGACTATCATGTAACCCGTAGCCCAGCGTCTGAGGGCGGGTTTCCTGCTGGCGGAAGTAAGCATTTCCCCGGTTCAGGTAGTCCTGGGTAGTCGCGATGAGAGCCCTGCTTTTTGGTGAAAAGGGAAGCGTGAGGACGGATTGCAGGAAGATCCATGGGTGGCGCCATGGGTAGGGAGGAGCCACGGGGGCGAAGTTGAGATGCACGGCTTTGATGTGCTGGGGATACAGGGTTGCCATGACGCGGGCGATGATGCTGCCCCAGTCTCCTCCTTGGATGACTGCGACTTGTCAATAGATATCGTGTTATTGATACTGGATGAAAAGCGCACCGTATTCTTCGTAGCCTAGATTCAGCATGAGAGAATGCATCGCTTGGGCATATTGCGCCAGACCGAAGCCTCTCTACACATAGACAGGCAGGTCAGCTAGAGCAGTACAGCATGTGCCAGCAGACAGACCTTTTTCACGCCCTGAGAGAAGCCAAAGTTTGGCAGCGAAGGTGCCACCAGGTGAAAAGCTGGCTGATTCTCGTCGCCCTTCGTCAGGAGAGGTATCAGCTTGACGGCCTCAAGAAAGCTTCCCGGCCCTGGACGTTGTATGCCAGTCAATACCATCATCTACAAAGCCAACGGCGCATATGGTACCTTACAGCCATGTAGGAAGAGTAGCGGGATAGCACCCGGCGTAGGACTTGTATGGTGCAGGCAATGAATATCCAGCTGCGCAAAGCCCGGAACGGAGACGGAGACCATGAACTGATGCAGTCTTTCGTTCAACTCCTTCTCCTTCGCGCGCCAGTCGAAGCCATTCCGCCAGTATGCGGTCAGTCGTTTGATTTCGTCCAGTGGGACTCCCATGTCCCAGCCTGCGGCGTCCAGTTCATCGGGGAAGCTAGCTGTTTGGAGTTTTTGGTTTAAGAGATCCAGCTGGGAGTCGGGGATACTTATTTTGAAAGACCTGATTGTATTCATCTTGATACTATCTTGCTTCAGTGGCAGCTGGATTGATCAAGGCATTGTACTCTGTACCATGATGGGCATATAACCCAGCTGTCATGCCGTCGATCTACATATGAAACCGATCGATACCTCGGTTCGTAGGAATATGCGCACCTCGACGATTTCAACTTGATCTATATACTCCGCAAGGAGAACAGAACAGGCGCATGGATGGGGAATAGCAATATCATGGTTAAGTACACCAGTGTCTGCAATGAAGCCATAGCAATGGTAGCAGTACAGAGTACTCCGTATATCCAAAATTGTGACAGGAAGCCATGCTTGAACCACGGAACTAGACCGTTTTCAATTAAAAAACCCATGATTTTAATGACGCTGTTCAAATGACATTCCAATTCTTACCAGGGTTCTTAGGTATCATCATCATCTCATCATGCTGCATGCTGTCAATTTGCCACTACTGTTGTCCACTTTGTGCACTCTGTTGTTCTAGTCTAGATCTCGGCCATCCAGGTTTTCGCCTGTAAACTAAGGCGTCTGTACAACCAGCAAATTAATTCTTCAGGTACAGAACCACAATTTGGTCCACTCTGTTCCTGATCCAAACCATTCTTCTATGGTGTTTTCGAGATGAAATACTACGAGAATGAGGACCAGCTTATTTCTGATTAACTCAAGAGTCAAGACAAAAGCATTGACGATAGAAATAGAAAAGATAATACTGCTCCGTAATCTCCATATGATCGGCATGCTGAGGCCTACAGTTTGCAGCGTTTCGCCCCTCCCGTGTGTCTAGACCAGCCCATGGAGAGAAGAAATGGATCTGTCTTTTACTGATGGAAATCGGATAGTATCTTGGAAGTCTCTTATGGTCATGCATCATGCTTACTGTTCACCTACTACCTTAGTACTACTGAGAATACAGGTCTAGCAGTTTCTCTCTGCTTGTCCTTTACTCTCCTCCATCAACATCGTCCTTAACCAAATCAACGCAGTCCTCGTTCTCTCACCATGTGCTCGTCCTCTTAGAATCCCGCTCAAATGACCGCTAACACGGTCGCTGTCGTTACTCCTCCAGATAGAAAGCCATGCTCTGTGTTTCGCTCAACGATACCTTGTTTCGTGACTCTCTGATCTCCCGCAAGTCTGCAGCAGTCTCCTGGCGCCCACCTATATCTTAACAGCGGAAGCAGCAGAGGAAAAGAAACAGCGACGCCGTTGGTAGACTCCCCACTCAGGGAATCATGCCCGATTCAGTCGAGTCAGAATGGTCGGATGCAATCCTCTCCTGCAGAACCATGTCATTTCTCCCCTGCAAATCCCAGTGTCTCCCTAACGATGCAACTGCCACTACATTCCGAGACGATGAGTCGGGGTTGGACTCCTCGCCCACTCGCAGATACGCCGGCAGCGCTCAAAACATCGCCATTGAGCGTTTGGTGAAATTGAAGCAGGAACTCAGGGCTCTAGACTCGGAGCCATTCTGGAACCGGCTCATGGAGAGCGTCACCTCGATCTGC
This sequence comes from Aspergillus hiratsukae, assembly GCA_014281905.1. Lineage (NCBI taxonomy): Eukaryota > Fungi > Ascomycota > Eurotiomycetes > Eurotiales > Aspergillaceae > Aspergillus > Aspergillus hiratsukae. Next base: position 26,750 of record JACBAD010002125.1, read on the forward strand.
AGTGCCCAGTATGGCTTCGTAGCTCGCAAGGTCCAAGACCATGAGCCCGTGGATGAGATGGGAGATCACAAGGCATGTCTGTTTGGCACTGCGTTCTATTACAATGACGGGTACCAGACAGTTGGGATGCACAGGCACAGGTATTTTGCTGGGGGCAATCCTTTGTCACATATGGACCACGAGAAACCATGTTTGATCCCGGGGAACCTTGAATCTCTCAATTCTTTCAGTCAGGACAAACTTCCATTTCCCGCGGACGGGTACTTGGCTGTGCCGCTCTTCTATCAAACGAAGTGTATCGCCCATCTCGGTCTCATGTGGTCCAAGGCTGGCCTACAGAAGCGAAGTCTATCATGGTCATTTCTAGAGATGATTCTGTATTCGCTGGAAGATTTGGTTGCCCAACAGATTCATAATGATGCCGAGCGTCTGAAAGCCAATGAACAGCCGAAGAGAGAAACCACAGGAACGCCCGGAAGTGTAAGAACCGTCGACAATATGACAGACATTGCCGATTGCTACGAATTCACGACTCAGCCGCTCAAGCCGTATGCTCGGAGCTTGTCCCATGAATTACGGACGCCAATGCAGGGAGTTGTGGGAATGTTGGACGTCATGCATGCCACCGTACGAGAGGCTATGCAAGGGAAACCTTCTCCAAAAACAGGATATGTCTTTCAATCTCTCAAGGAAAGCATCGAGATGGTTCAAGACAGTGCAAGACGGGCGGTTGAGGCTGCAGATAATGTGGTCCATGCCTACGATCTCAACATGCAAGTTCCCAAAACCCCCCAGCGGGAGCGGGGCAGCGATCTGTTCAGTCGCCCAGCCCAGTCACCGATCGAAAGTCTGCCAAACATTTTCACAGAACGCAGCAATCCGTACAAACGGCGACGAAGCAATGCCGCTGACTGGAGCGAGGCATCAACGCCAAAGGCTAAGATGCCCCGATTCTCGGCCAAGAAAGAGCTGTCTCCGCGGAGTGAGGACGTCAAGAATGCCGTCCACGAGAGCGAGCAAATCGTTCACGCAAATCGCTCCCACCACATAGAAGAGGTCATGGCGAACATGGCGGAGCCGCAACCCCCGTTAGCGGTGAGGAGGTCGGCACCCCATCTTCTGCTAGAAGGCATTAATCTCAATATGAGAAGTCCCTCTCTGAGAGTGACCAAGCTTCGCGACCTGCTTCGGCTGGTGATAAATGAATCGCTCCATGTCGGTGGCCGACCTGATTTTACTCTGAGCCAGACCACGGAGCTAGGAGAGAAGATTGAGGTTCGGACCCGATTTTCCAACGGGGAGATTTTCTCCAAGACTATCGTGTGGAGCGTCGATGAAGCTGTACCGGAAACTTTGCTCGTGGATGACAAAGACCTGGCAAAGTTGATCTCGTGCGTCTTTCTGAACGCAGTGAAGTTTACAAATAGTGGTATGATCGCAGTCTTCGCAAAGGTCGGTCCTGATCTCGGCGAAGTCTTCATCACCGTGCGAGATACTGGACCTGGTATACCAGAGGCATTTCTGCCCAAGCTCTTTACTCCCTTTGCAAGGGAAGACGAGTCAATCACTCGGAGCAAGGAAGGCCTCGGTCTCGGACTTCTGGTCGCTAAGGGTCTTGCAAGGAAGATGGGTGGTGACTTGATCTGTGTTCGCTCGTCTACCTCTGGCCCCGATCGTGGCTCGGAATTTGAAATCAGTATTCCCGTCACTCAATCAGAGCCAAGCAACAAGCCGGTAGCTTGCATGGCGAGTACTCTGACGCCTCCTGACAGCTGCCAGCCGATCCAACAGCCCTCCCCAAGCTTAACAGACGAAAGTTCGTCTGAGACATCCACCCCCGTTCGCTTCGTATCCACCGCCAAATTTATCCGCCCTTCAATCGTTCGGGATGCGTATGACAAGGAGCTCGGACAAAAGCACCCGCTTACCTTCCTGGTAGCTGAAGACAACATGATAAACCGACGGGTTCTGGTGAACATGCTCAAACGGCTTGGGTACCAGGATATTTACGAAGCTTGCAACGGAAAGGAAGCTGTGCGTGTGATGCAGGATGTTTTGGCATGCCAGAAACCCACAAGCTCGGATCGGTCCGCCGACTGTCGGAAAAGGCAAGCAGAGGATCAGTTGCGAGACTGCGGATGTAAGCGCACGAAACCAGTCGACGTCGTCTTGATGGACCTCTGGATGCCGGAAATGGACGGTTATGAGGCAACGTCGAAGATCCTCGCACTGGTAGATGAATACCAGCGCCAGGCCCTTCAGAAACAACCGAGCTGTCAAGCCAATAACTTACTGCTGTCGTCTCCCACCGTCCTTGCCGTCAGTGCAGATGTAACCGATGAGGCTCTCGGACGTGCCTCCAAAGTCGGCATCAAGGGCTACATGACCAAACCGTATAAGCTGTCAGATCTGGAACGGTTGATCGTTGAGTTCTGCACCGAGGCGACAAGTCCAAGTCCAAGTCTTGACCGGATGAACATATTATGACACCTGACATGATTGCATTGCTACTACCCCTACATTTTGCATTTGCTTGTTTGGACACCTATTTAATGTTTTTATACCCAGTTCCATGTAAGATGAAACTCATGCACGGAACCGTTTTGCTTAATTATATGATGGGACATGCGTCTTCTTCGTGGATACATCATCTACGGCCGATGACTGTGACGAGATTAGAACATATGAATTCATTTACATTCCAATAATAGATGGAATGGCCATCTGACAAGCACTTCGTTTCTCTGGTACAGTCTACTACATAAGAACGCAGAGAGTGCACTGGTTTGTAAACCAAGTCATTACATCCATATAAAGCTCAATCCACAACTATAACAACAGAACGCTGGAAATGCAACAGATAGCTCCCAGGATACTATGAGTATCCCAGCCCACAGGTGTCATCACAGGTCATTTCCTCTTCGTTGTCTCAACCGTATCCGTGCCAACCAACAAGCTAGCGTAGACAGTCTACATTGATATGCCCATCTTAGCAACTGGGTGGCAGATATATCAAGTAGAGATGATACAGGTCGCGAGAAAAAGAATGCTACTTCCCATGCAACAGATGTACGCCGACTAGTCCCCCTCTCCTGCACCCAATTCCGCCCCTTACGTCAGCTTCTGCTTGATGAAGAAAGACCGAAGATGCGACAGTTGCCAGGCACATGCAGCGGAAAGCACGGCGAGTTGGATGAGGGTCCAGCGCACGACTCGCGAGTTGGTAGCCTCGGACTGATCACGGAATTCGGCTTCACGCTCCTACAATGAACGAAAGGCGACAAATCAGCAACGCCATCCCAGACTCAAACAATGCAGGAAGTTGGAAGAAGAACATACCCGTTGGAACACCTGCTCCCGCCGAATATCCTGTAACCGCCCATTGAGATCCTTGACCTTCTGCACAATATCCTTCATCTTGTCCTTGTCCTCCGTCTCGATCTTGCTCGTCTCGCCGATGGCAATGTCCAGGTTCACCCTGACGGCGCCGCCGGGGCCACCGGACAGCCAGCCGCCCAGGGCCGCGTTGGTGTCGGGCGTAAGGCAGATTTTGTGCTGGCCGGCGTCGGCGGCGGAGAAGGTGAAGCGGCCGGCGTGGCTGTCGCGCTTGGAGACGACGCGGTGGTCGTTGTCGAAGGTCTCGTCGACCGTGATGAGCATCTTTAAGCTTGGGTCGACTGTGTACGTGTTGGACTGCTGGTTGATGACTTCGGTTTTGAAGTTTCCTGCGAATTGCGAATAGATTTCAATTAGCAATCAATCGGACTGAAAATAGAATGGCTGTCACATACCAACAACCAGAGTATCCTTCGGCAGGTCCTCATAGAAGCATTTTGTTTGACGGCCATCCATATAGAAGTAGAGGGAATTGGCGGGCACAGCAAGACAGAGGATGGCACATAGGGCCAGGGCTGATGAGAGCCACGAGGCCGATGATCTGGTCGGAGCCATGTTGAAGAACTCAATTGAAGACAATACAACAATCGATGCTGGAAGCGAAACTGGCTATTGTCGATGGTTGATCTAGTCTACTCCGTAGTCAATAATTGCAATGTTGAACGGAAGATCTGGCACCAACGACGGGTCGGCCTTGGCGCGATTCGATGGGCGGAATGGACGAAACCGCCCGGTTTTTGCGTGCCAGACACCTTCTTTCAGCCATCACGGTCGGCATCTCATCATTAATTCCATCTTTGGTTTTTTTATTGTTTTCTTATCTAATTCTCTGTCACTGAAGGTATTCGGTCGTCTTGCGATCTTCTACATTGACTGAAGCCTTTTCCGGTAGTTTGAATCGCCATCATGGCCGCCGCGGATGTGCGCGACATGCTGGATTTGCCCGCAGAGGGGCAGCCTCGACCTCACAAGAAACAGAAGGTCGTCGAGAAGAGACCAGGTCGGTTTGAATCCATGAACATTTACGAGAAACAGACACTGATATCCATGTCTCAGAGGGAATTACTCGCGAGCTCTACGCGCTTCTAGGCGAAAGGGCGCCTCCGATCGCCATCAACGAGAACAGATACAAGGGACGGCCGAAATGGATGAGCAAGCTCAGAGTGCGCCCATGGTATGCTCTCGACTTGCCGAATCAATGTCATGACTGTGCTGATTGTTCTTTCTTACCAGGCAAATGGCCCCCTTCACCAACAATGCTCGATCGGATGGACTTGTTCTGCGGCACTGGCAAAGACAACCAGAAGCCGCAAAAGCACCGGCACTGGAAGGAACTTCGGAGATGGAGGTCGATGGGGCGAAAGTGGAAGGAGGAGCTCCAAAACCAGAAAAGGAATATGCGTTTGCCAAATACAATGTCAAACCTCGAGTACCGAGACGCTACACGGACGAGGAATACGACCGGCACTTGAAGAGCGACGACTGGTCGCGGCAGGAAACGGACTATTTGATGGACATGGTCGAAGAGTACGACCTCCGCTGGGTGGTTATTGCGGATCGCTACGATTTCCAGCCCCAAGCCATAGACGCCGAAGCAAATGCGGCCGCACTCGTCCCGGCTAAACGGTATCGAACAATGGAGCAGATGAAGGCGCGGTACTACTTCGTTGCCGCATCAATGCTCGCCCTGGAACATCCCCCATCAGAAATGTCCGAAGCCGAATTCGATCTGCACGAGAAGATGATGAAGTTCGACCCAGACCGCGAGCGGGCTCGCAAAGAGCTCGCGGCACTCCAACTAAACCGCACCGCAGACGAAGTACGCGAGGAAGGCATACTTTTGGAAGAACTCAAACGCATCACATCCAACGAGCAAAACTTCATGACCGAACGCAGGGAGCTCTACTCCAGACTCGAAGTACCCGTCAGTGTGGGCAATACTACCATGTACCAGTCTAGCCAGGGCTTATCCCAGCTCCTGCAAACTCTCCTCCAAGCCGACAAGAGCAAGAAGCGACGCTCCATCCTCGGACCCGAAGCCGCCGCTCCCAGCCCCGCAGCACAAACACCTACATCCAACGCCCCAACCAGCGCGCGCGACAGCCGAGCAGATACCCCCAGCCACGCATCCGCCGGTCCATCCAGCAAGAAGGGTTCAGCCGCTGCTGCTGCAGCTGCTGCTGCCGCCGCCGCCGCAGCCAAAGAGCCCCCGTCAACCGTCAAGACGCTCACCCCGGCCGAAGAAGCGAGGTACGGCGTACAGCACCACGAGCGTGTCGCTCCGGGCGTGCAGTTCCGAAGCGACCGCGCACAGAAGCTCACCCAGGCCAAGTCCAACGTGCAGTCTCAGAAACTCGCCACCGCGCTGGCAGAGCTGGAGATCCGGCCGCGTCTGCTTATGCCTACGGAGCGCGTGTGCAAGGAATTCGAGAGACTCATCCACTCGGTCAACCTGTTGCTTGATGCGCGCAAAGTATCCGAGAAGATCGACAGTGAGATCCGGGTTCTGGAAGCGGCCAGAGAGGAAAGAGAGCGCAAGACGAAGGAGGTCAAGGACAAGGGAAGGCCCGAGGTCAAGTCTGAAGAGGTGGAGAATCCCGCTTCTGCAGCGGAAGACTCTGCTACGGCTGCTCTTGCGACAGATGCAGTGGAAGAGCGTGCTGATAAGGGACGAAAGGATGCAGATCAGGGTGCGGGGGACCGCGATGGTGTATCTCATAAACGCTCAGCCAGTGTCCTGAGCAATGGGAGCGACAAGAGTACCAAGCGGCAAAAGAAATAGCTCTCTCGGTGGGATATCTGGCCTCGGTGTTGGTGTGTTTTAATATACCTCTGTACGACTACATGAATTGATTTCATTTTCTGGCGCATGGGCAGTCGTCATATTTTCTATGTGCTAATAGGGATAACATACTGAATTAAACAAACGGCGTGGAGCCAAGTATGTCACTGCTCGCCTTGAATAGACAGCATTCTTCGAAGCCAGTTGCCGTCAGACTACAGCCCTCGCAATCCGCGCTCCATCACTCTAAGTCAATGATTCATTCCTCCAAAACTTCACTCCGGGTCAGAAAACAATTCGAGGCAGTCTTGGTACATGCTAGCCAAATCATCGGTGATTATTTCCGGATCATCGCATTGGAGGTGTTTCTCATTGTCCCCGTGTGAGTGCTGGACCTTTGGTCGTTCGAAAGCATCTTGTGAGATTATGGATCCTTCTTTGTCTTGAGAAGTACCGTGAGGATTCTCTTCTTTCCCAGTATGCTTTGAGGAAGACATTGACACATCATCGCTCGCAGTATCGGGGCATTTCTTACGACTGGGGAATCTCAGTTTCATGATTTGTGCTCCCTGCTTTCGACCAATGGCGTATTGAGAGCTAGTATTGGTTGACATCATCGTATGCCTATGTCCTTCATGCATAAGATCGTTTTCTCCCCCTCGTAGGTTTTGTGATGTCTGTGGTTCTGTTGCAGACTCCGTAGAACTGTCTCGGAGCGTCTCATCAAAGGCTGAGACGCACTGCCCAAATGCATGACGCTCACTCACACAGTCGCTCGAGCAGTTTCTAGGTTTCAGACTCCATAGAGCCCCTCGGCTATCAGTCGTTTGAGCGTCGGCGTGGTTCTTTCTTCGATCTGCGAACCTACGCCAGGAGGGAGAATTGATGGCAGAGTGACAACTCGCAGAGTCGCTAGCATTTGAAGGCCTGAGTAGCGCAGTTGCGCCAGACCAGCGGTGAACTCTGAAACGATCAATGATATGCGAAATGTGTGGTTTGGTCCATGACTCCGCTCGTGTTGACGATGCCTTGCCAGACTCTTTCTCGGCAGCTTCGTCTTTGTCTCCATCTACCACAGTATATCCATAGCCAAGACGTCGTCCTCCAGACATCCATCCAATGCTGACTTTGCGCGGCGAAGCCATTCCATTGCTCATTGCCACAGATCCGAGGGAGGTTATGGACCGGTTCAGGTCAAACTGCTCTGTGAATCTGCTCTTCAAGGCATCTGTTTTGCCAAGGGAGCCACCATCCAAAGACGGAACATGCGTTTCTGAGATTGGTACGCTTCGAGATGAAGCATTAGGGGAAAGAGCAGCGAAAGGTGTCCGGATGCGGCTGATGTCTCCATTGTTTTGGTTCATATTTGTCTTCTCAATATTCGCTGGGGCGTCAGCTGACGCAGAGCTAGTCCTTGGAGAGTAGCACGACGACGCTTGCCTCGCATCTTGCACCCCCAGCTTCAATACTCCTCCGTCCCAGACCGGTGTCAATACTCTAGCTGGACTACCAAGGCTACCGCCTTGGTATTGCGCGGCCCAAGTACCCGGGTTGCTACCGTGTGGGTTCTCGTAGGTTGACTGACTGGGCGATAGGATTCGAGGAGAAGTCGACGCAGACGCCAGCATCTTTGAGATGTTCAAATCTGTGAGGTGGATCGATTGGTCTTCAGATATCGATACTTGATGTCGTTGTCTTCTTTTTGTGATCAGAAGTTCTGAAGCGTGCTCGGTCGACGGGCTGACCAGATTGAGAGGAACGTCTGGCATATTAGCGCCACGACCAGGAGACCCTGGCTGTTCTTGGAGAGTCGGAGGGGCGATGTCCTTGCCATCGAACAGGTTCAGCGATGCTGCTGAAGCGGAAGCAATTGGGACATGCCCGCAGTTCGCATTGTTCTCGCCGGGAGTAGCTTCATTGTTAATGCGCGTGGAAGGACGAGGACTCCCCCTGGCTTTAGGGCTTTGGACTTTGGGTTCGTGGGAGATGAAAAAGCCATGCATTGCCTGCGGACTCCAGCCTTCATGCTCCGCTGAACTGAGTGACACTTCTGTATGCTGATAAAGCGGGGACTTCTCGTCTGCAAAGAGACTGTTCCCTTCGTTGCGGTAGGGTTGAGCAGGACGTACACTCTTACGACCAATACTGGTCGCAAGCTTTATATTGTCCGCAACATGAGTTGGAGTGGAAATGAACTGTGCATCACTATCGTAGCCTCTTTCGCTCATCAAGCCACTTCCAAACTCATGTAGTGTGGCAACGGCGCCGTTGTACTTCGCAGACTTCGAAGGGATCAAGAACAAAGAGGTGCCGGATCTTCTGTCAGATCTTCGTGAAGCCACATTCCGTCTTCTTGACTCTCGAGAAAGCCTCCGTCGAAGCCTTTCGGAAATGCCTTCAGAGGAACTTCTTGGACTTTGAGGTACGATTGTATATTCATTCGCAGATGAAAGGCCTGGTCACGTCAGAAAGGGTGTCACCACGGATATAAGCAGCAGGTCATTCTCAATCACCTAATGGAGGATCATCTAGGAAGAGTGGTGATTCCGTCTCATTCAATTGGTATGGTTGTTCAGCGATGGACGAGGAGGGTGATTTCCAAATCCTTCGAAACCGACGGCAGAGGAGTAGTTCCATTGAGCATCAGTGAGGTTTCCAAACAGACAGGCTGCGATCCTTGCAGACACACCGATCGCTGCGTATTTTGTGAAGCGAGGCATGTCCCGGGGTTGCCGTATATGCCAGGCTCAGCCCGGAGACTCTCATGGTGGTGGTCATGGTCCTCATGGATGCTCAAAACGGAAACAGCAAACGGAATCCTGGGGGGTGATGTTCAAGAAGGGAAGGAGGCATTCATATTCTTGCTTCCTCGGGCTTTCGACCGACTACTTTGCCATTCTTCCTTTCTACCTAAGATGAAGAGCTCTGGGAACATACTTCAATCGTCTTCACAGGTCGACTATATATCAATATATATCGTTCGGCGATTTGATGAATGCCTGACCGAATCAATGCCCATCGGAGGTGCGGTAATGCGCCGAAAGTATTACGCGTCTAAGTTTCTAAGTGTCCTTCCCTCACCAATACTTAATAGGCATATGCTCATCTCATGCTCTGACTAGATTGTACACATCCACACCGAGGATTCGTAGGAGTTTCGCAAAAAGCGGTCTAGGTACACTCGTAACTGCACCTGGAGTCTGTCCCATTCAGATTGACAAAGTCAGAGGTAGCGGCTGGAGAACAGACCATAAGGGTCTAGTCTGACAACCGCATCACTCCTACTGATATAATGAATGGACCTGTAACTGTGCTATATCAGCCCCTGTTGCAGAGTACTCCGTGCCCATAACCAATATCAGGATTCTCACTCTTCTGCAGTATGCAGAGGACAGCTGTTGAAAACCTAGATGCATGTATGGTAAGAACCAGTAATCTGATACTCCGTACCCAGGTACTGAAACTGTCGCTAAAAATTAGTGGCCGATCACGGACCCCGAGTCGGAATGGCCAGCTTCCTCCGATGTCCATTAAGGTAGTCTACAGTCCACGGAGTACGATGGACACCAATTACGGGGCCCAAAAGATTGGATGCAGTGGATAAAGACTGACAGATTCTGGAGGAAAACCCATCACGCCATTTTGAGTCATGACTACTTGGGTATGGTCGCGAAGAGTTTATCATACGGAGAACATTGACTGTCCTTCCATTTATTACCTGTCATAATAAAAACACCTAATAGCTCCATGTCTTACCAGCCAATTACCACCGAATACCCCTCCATTCCCTCCGACTTTTGTCTTTTTTCCTCGTGCTCCGGCGGGCCCACATCGAGGGGTCTCTCCCCCTCCATCCTCTATCCCAATATTAAATATTCTCCCCCTTCCCCCGTCCTTCTCTCTTCCCTCTTCCTCTTCCATCCCTCCCTCTCCCCTTTTGAACTCACCTCTCTCCAGCAAGAGACTGATCTCTCTTGTCTGTTTTTGATCTCATTTTTTTTGTGTGACTTCAATTCATCCCTCTTACCATTCCTCCTTTCTTCTCCTTCAAGCCTCGTTTCCTCTCTTCTCTCATCCTTCGTTCATACCACACATCATTCAAAATGGTTCAATCGTAAGGATCCACTGACTCCCTCGACTGTTTAACACGTTCTTCTTGACATGCACTAACATATGTGTCCGTAGCGCCGTTTTGGGCTTCCCCCGTATGGGAAAGCTCCGTGATCTCAAGAAGGCCACCGAAGCTTACTGGGGCGGCAAGATCTCTCGTGATGAGCTCCTGAGCGAGGGAAAGAGACTCCGTGCTGAGCACTGGAAGATCCAGAAGGATGCTGGCGTCGATATCATCCCCAGCAACGACTTTGCTTTCTACGATCAGGTCCTCGACCACATCCAGCTCTTCGGCGTAAGTTTTCCTGACCATTAGGCATGCTCCGCTAGGAAACCTAACAAAGTCATTGAATAGGTCGTCCCTGAGAGATACAGCAAGTACAACCTTGACCCCCTGGATGAGTACTTCGCCATGGGTCGTGGTCTCCAGAAGCCCGCCTCTGAGGGCCAGTCCGCCATTGACGTTCCTAGCTTGGTATAGTGCCCCTTCCAACATATATGAACAAAGGTTCCCAATTCTAATACAATATCTACAGGAAATGGTCAAGTGGTTCGACTCGAACTACCACTACGTCAAGCCTACCCTCCAGGAGAACCAGGTCTTCAAGCTCGCTGCCAACCCCAAGCCCGTTGCTCAATTCCTCGAGGCCAAGGAGGCTGGCATCGTCACTCGTCCCGTCATCCTGGGTCCCGTCTCCTTCCTGACCCTCGCCAAGGCCGACCGCGGTCAGAAGGTTGACCCCATTGACAAGATCAACGACCTGGTTCCCCTCTACGTTGACCTCCTTGCCCAGCTGAAGGCTGCCGGTGTCGAGGACGTTCAGATTGACGAGCCTGTTCTCGTCTTCGATCTCCCTGTCAAGTCCAAGGCTGCCTTCAAGCCTGTCTATGAGAAGATTGGTGCTCTTGGTGACAAGGCCCCCCGCATTGTCCTTGCCACCTACTTCGGTGACATTGTCCACAACATTGATGTTCTCCCTGCTCTTCACAACCTTTATGGTATCCACGTGGACCTTGTCCGCAACCCTGAGCAGATCGATGCCATTATTGGCGCTCTTGGCCCCAAGCAGGTCCTCTCTGCTGGTGTTGTTGATGGTCGCAACATCTGGAAGACCAACTTCAAGGCTGCCATCGAGAAGGTTGAGCACGCTATCCAGAAGCTTGGCAAGGACAGAGTCATTGTCTCTACCTCCAGCTCTCTCCTCCACGTCCCCCACACCCTTGAGAGTGAGAAGAACCTCGATCCCGAGGTCCGGGATTGGTTCAGCTTCGCTGTTGAGAAGACTCACGAGGTTGTTGTGATCGCCAAGGCCGTCACCGAGGGCCCTGCTGCTGTCCGTGACCAGCTCGAGACCAACGCCAAGTCCATTCAGGCTCGTGCCTCTTCCGCTCGCACCAACGACCCCAAGGTCAAGGAGCGCCAGGCTGCTGTCACCGAGGAGATGCACAACCGCAAGTCTCCCTTCCCCATCCGTCTTGCCGAGCAGAGCAAGTCTATCAACCTCCCTCTCTTCCCCACCACCACCATCGGTTCTTTCCCTCAGACCAAGGAGATCCGTATTCAGCGTAACAAGTTCACCAAGGGTGAGATCACCGCTGAGCAGTACGAGAAGTTCATCGAGCAGGAGATTGCCGAGGTGGTCAAGATCCAGGAGGAGCTTGACCTCGACGTCCTCGTGCACGGTGAGCCCGAGCGTAACGACATGGTTCAGTACTTCGGTGAGCGCCTCACTGGTTACGTCTTCACCACCCACGCCTGGGTCCAGAGTTACGGATCTCGTTGCGTGCGTCCTCCTATCATTGTCGGTGATATCTCCCGTCCGGCTCCCATGACCGTCAGGGAGTCCAAGTACGCCGTGTCGATCTCCAAGAAGCCCATGAAGGGTATGCTTACTGGCCCCATCACTTGCCTCCGCTGGTCTTTCCCTCGTGACGACGTCCACCAGTCCGTCCAGGCTCAGCAGCTGGCCCTGGCCCTCCGTGATGAGGTCGTTGACCTCGAGACTGCTGGTGTCAAGGTCATCCAGGTCGACGAGCCTGCTCTTCGTGAGGGTCTCCCTCTGCGTGCCGGCAAGGAGCGTGAGGACTACCTCGCCTGGGCTGTGCGTGCGTTCCGCCTGTCTACCTGCGGTGTCACCGATGGTACTCAGATCCACTCTCACTTCTGCTACTCTGAGTTCCAGGACTTCTTCCACGCCATTGCCGCTCTGGACGCCGATGTTCTGAGCATTGAGAACAGCAAGTCTGACGCCAAGCTGCTCAAGGTCTTCGTCGAGGAGGCTTACCCCCGCCACATCGGTCCTGGTGTCTATGACATCCACTCTCCCCGTGTTCCCAGCGAGCAGGAGATCAAGGACCGCATCGAGGAGATGCTTCCTTACCTCCGCCCTGACCAGCTCTGGATCAACCCTGACTGTGGTCTGAAGACCCGTCAGTGGCCCGAGACCAAGGCTGCTCTGACCAACATGGTCAACGCTGCCAAGTACTACCGCCAGAAGTACACCAAATAAATGGTGTGACTGGCTCTTTCAATAAACGGGGACGACATTCTTCAACCTGTCGCTCCGGAAACAAACGAAACTTGTTTTCGTTGTGTTAATGTGATGAGTTACGACGATGATACCAAAAGTTCAACATAAGGGTTCGGGGTTTTGTATTAGAAAATATGGGGGTCAACGGAGTTTCAACATTTAGTCTACGATTTCAACATCGGCGTTCAAGCCATACATGACTGCTTCTACATGCGGTCAGCATTTCCTTAGGTGGGATGTTTCTTTTTGCTACTTCGGTTTTAATCAAAAGGGATATGCATGATCGCGGCAGTCGGCGCCGCTGATGGTTTTTCTTCAATATTTCAACAATGTGTTGTACATGACACTGGAGGTACTGATTTAGATCTACCTTTTAGAGCCTAATCAAATGAAGGCAAATTCAATATATCTCCTGTATCTCAGTGGATATTGTAGATGGTGACTGAAGCATGTATCGCAGCAACTGTCTGATGTGAAGAGTCATGAGTATCCTCCACCAAGCAATGCTGTTCAATTATACTATTACAAGAGATGAGCTCCTATCTTTGAGCTTTCATCGCAGAAGCGAACAACTCATCCCGATCAAAGCCAGGAACACCATGGAACAGCAGCCCCTCGACCGGCAACCGCCTTCTCCCCAAACTTCTCTACATACCACTTCCTCCCCCACCGCGCATGAGGCAGCATATTAGCCACCGCATTCACAGCAAACACAACCGCCGGAAGAGGCAGAGGAACCTGCAGTTTCTCCGCCAACGCCGCAGCGGGCCACAACCACGGCGCGATCCGCAAGGGCGGCGAGGCATAGGCGGCCGCCATGAGCGCCTGGCGGGCAGGGAAGACCGCCGTGCCGACGAGGGCGAAGCCGAGCCACTCGAGCCACTCGAAGGCGTAATGCGGGTAGAGGATGGAGCGGAAGACGCCGCGGGGAGGTGGGATGACGTAGACCTTGGCGTATTTATCTTTTTTCCCGTTGGCGTTTGCGTCAGTTGACGATGCCTGGATGAAGGTCGGATGGTCTTGGTCCCCGTCTTCATTCCGGATGACATGGACATCCTCGTCGGACTTCTTGGCCGCGTCGCGCTTCTCGGCTGCTTCGCGGCGGAGACGGAAGAGCGTCCGCTCCGAGTGGATGTTGCCTATCATGCCCGCCGCGAAGAGGACCATCCCCAGGCAGGGCAGGAAGTGCGTTGCGGGGGAGTATCCCTGGGTGCCCGAGACGGCGCCGTCGGTTTTGTACCCCGGCACGGGGACATGGTATCCCACGAGCCAACCGGCCAGACAAGACGAATTGAGCCAGTTGAACAGCACCGCCATGGCGACGACGGACGCGTGCAAGGGTGACATGCTGGGGGCCGCGAAGAACGGCGAGATGATGGCGCGGTTGACATAGTGGATTACGTACAGGGACGCAACAAGCTTATTAGCCAGCGGGAGCGAGGGGATGTTGAGCTTCGGCGGCAGTTTCCAAAGGATGTAGAGCAGATTCACTGGTGAGACGATCTCCATGAGGAACCAGCCCAGTTTGCCTGGGATGTTCAGCCAGGAGCGCTGGTAGGAGCCTTTGCCTGCTGGATGCCAGGAGATGGCCCATTGGACGAGCGAGAACTGGTTTACGTCAGATTACGATAGACTAAGAAGTTCTGTGTAGACTTACCACGGGGAAGTATTGGAATATGTTGAGCAAGGTTGTGTAGGCCTGGGGGGTCGGCAGGATGAAGTCTCGCAAGGGGGGAAGGGATCCCAGGATGGACGAAAATGCAGAGCCCATGTTTGCCTGTCTACATATCAGTATAAGCATGCAATAAGGTGAAATCAATATGATCAACAGTTTAGAGAAAAACATACGCGGCAGTAGTCCCTTTACTACTTTAGGGGTCACGCTGGTTTGGGATGCTCGGAAGCTCAGGCGTAACAGAGTCTGAGACGATGGTGATAAGGAAACTCCGAACGTAAAATCTTCAGACCATTACTATACCTCTCAAGTCTCACTACAACAAAGAGAAGTGAATCTAGGGGATGATGAAGGTGAATCCCGAGTCTACAAAGAACAATCAATAGCTCGAGGTTATCCAATGATGTCACGGGGCGGTCACGGCACGTGATCAGGAACATAGCTACAGCTCCATATATCGAACATCAATTATCTCTTGTCACAACGGTAGATTGATGTATGTCTTCTCCATTCTTAGCAGCCAGTCCTCATGGTGTATATGTGTATGCAAAACAGTCGAGTACGCAGTATATGGAAATGTGAAGACAAATCGGTTCCATCCAGGACTGTCAACCATGACATTCTTAGTTCAAAATGAGTATGCGCAGGGCTGTCTTGAGTGGCTCCAGAAGTCTATGCTGAGCAATTATTATCCATCAACACTTCTATACGAGCTCTTCTTTTGCTCAATCAGTCGACGTATCCATACTGTCAGTCACAGTCTGCGTTAAGGGCTGTCGTCGCGCTGCTAGTCTCTCCGCCTTGAATGCCTCAATCTTGGCCTTGAGCTCCGTATCTAGAAAATTCAGTCAGCCGGGTCGGTTCAACGCTTGAGACAGGCAATAAATGCAAACTTACCAGGGGTTACGTCCTCGATCTTGAGTGGAGATCTGTTGAAGGGATCACGTGGGTCACTCAGAAGGTGAGACCGAATCGTAGAACGATCCATGGAAACCCCGGATCCAGGGAGGATGACAGGATCTTCCATCAAGGTATAGATCAGGGGATCTAGAGAAAAGCGATCAGCTATTTGGCCATCGCAGGTAAGTGATATATCGAACATACCCAAGAATTCATCAGGGATCTCGCCCAGATCCTCCTCGGCTTGTTCGTCTGCCTCCTTGGCCGCCCTGACCTTCGCCTGCAGCTGTTCCCATTGTCGGAGCTCCTCTGGAGATTTCAGTGACCATTTTCGGAGGATATCCCCGGCCTTCTGGAAGTTCGCCGGCTTGTAAAATCCTCCATCCCTTGCAACGGCGAAGATGAAATTTTCCTTGCCCATCAGGTTAAGATACACATCGACAAGCTCACTCAGCAAAGCCCGCGGATTGAAACCGTACTCTTGCAGATTGTCCACTCGCAAACTGGAGCTCTTTGGGCCAACCATGGCATCCAGGTTGTAGTCAAGCATGTCTGCCAATCTCTGGACAATTTCAGGCATGGTGAACGAGTCCGCCAACGCTTCCGTAAATAACTTGAGCATGGCGACTGTCTCGTTTGTTAACTGCATGTACGATTTGGCGTTCCGTTGCGCGGATGCAAGTTGCTCCTCTTTTTGCTGACGCTCTTGGGGATCCATGTTGTTCCCATTGCGACTGAGTTCAACCTGGGTATCATGAATCGTGATGAAGGCGCCAAAGGATTCATTAAGCACGTATGTCACATCGTTTAGAAGCAAGTTCACAAAGTGAACGAAAAAGTCGAGATTTTGCTTGGACTGGTTGTAGAGCTTGTTCCGATAGAGAGTGTTTGGCCAGATACACTTGATGATCTGGAAGATTTCGTAGCGAATGTTGAACTTGTCGAAAAACTGGGTATGCGTCCCTGTATGCTCGGCTTCAATATAGAACTTCATAACGGCATGCAGCAGGTACTCATTAGCAAAAGGTAAGGAGTTCAAAAGATCGACCAAAACACCGCGGGCGCCACCAGGGCGGGGCCATGTCCCCCGAAACAGGATCGAAATAAGACCCGCTTTCAGGTAAGGATTCTTGATGTACTCCGAACTCTCCAGAAAAGTGATACAGAGCATAACTAGCTCGTCTCCCTGTGTCGCGGTGATGATCTGTGGCATGCACCACATGATGAATTTGAAGTTGCTGACAATGTCATCCACAAAGTATTCGGGGAGACATTTGAAGACCTCCGGCTGCTGCTCCGGAAGAGGCAACTTAATCGGTTCCTTTGGAAAATTGACGCCGGACGCAAGCCGGAGCAGCCAAACGATGACATATCTCATGAACAGCATGGAGCGAGCCTGCCATTGATCGTCGAACAAAACACCTTGCAGACTGTACTTCAGAGCGAGACCCAAATCCAGCTTGTCCTTGTATTTCTTCACAGCCTGTTCGAATACCCTAAGCTGCATTGGGTTGTTGATCCATCTGGGTCGCTCCAGCTCAAACCTCCTGATGGTACCCTCCATGTGCCGGAGGTCCTTCTCAAGCTGCTCCAGCTTTGACGTCAGGGACTCACTACCATAGTGATGAGCAGCAACAGTCAAAAAGAAGATTTCAGTGATAAAGTTAGAAGTCCCTTCTTCTTGCTTTGAGTAAAATGCGTCAGACGCATGCTGATCGGCATTGATCTTGGTTTCATCTTTCATATCAACGCGCGGGTTCCGGTGCAGATATCCCGCATCAATCCTGTCAATCTAGGAACCCGGTAAGCTTGTGGGCGAGCATGACGAATTAAGTGCAAAGCCTACCTTTGTGAAGGTTGCATCCATGAAAGGTTCACAAAGCTTGTCCAGACATGTTGTGAGATTGAACATGAAACCATCCGAAGCTACAGTAGTAGGATCCACCTGCATTGCTCTTCGTTTGTGGTTGATGTTCAAAGCGGCAGCGAACCAGTCCAGGACTCTGTCCCTTGCCTCCTTATTGGCGCGAATGATATGGTTGATGACATCAAACAGATCTGAGCTAAGCATCTGCTGCACCATTCTTATGGATCTTTGCGCATTTAAGATATATGATTGATCTCGGGTCTTCGGACTCGAGAAATAGGTCATAGTAACATTGCTCTGGAGAGGTGAGAGGCGGAACCAGGGACCCAGAAGCGTTTCCTTCTCAAACAATGCTGGATCACGAGACTCGTTGAAAAAAGAGGACTCCGTAATAGCAGCGGCGATGACCGGATTACCAACCAGGTTTCGCAAAGCCTAAATAGGTTAGCGACAGGCATTTTGAAGAAAAAGCGTCAGACGTATAATATACCGTTAGGTAAGACTTGTAGTCATCATTGATAGTCATCGCGGTAAGGTCACGGCTCATCTCCTCTACGGCGGCAATGAAAGCCGGCTTGATGCTTTCGTCTTCCTCAAATCTCTTCACAGCTTCGCCCAAGAACTCAAGATCAACTCCCTTCTCATCCTCGGGATCCAGAAGAAGATATGGCTTGAGCGGCGACCGCTCGGATGGCTCGAGCCTAGGGGACAACAGAATCAGTCAATCTGTCGTCCGTCTGGTCAACTGGTCAAGGGGTAGGCAGGAACACACCCGAACATCTCCGGCATCGTGATCGCGAAGATGCAATAGCTCATGCACAGGCGCCGCGCCTCACAGATGATACCGAATTTCGGGTCATCGTCGCGGGCACGGCGAAAGCCCTTGTGCAGCCTTGAGATCCGCTTCCAGCATGGCAATAGGTAGTCCAAAGGCTTCTGCTGCGCATTCGAGGCGGCTTCAAGGAGGGCCTGGTCCAGCACAGTAGTGTCGATGCGCGGTTCGCGACCCTGGTCCTGGAGTTCGCTCCGCAACCCAGGCAAATAAATCAACTTGTGCCCATGGATGTCCTGCTGTCGGTCTTCCCTCAAGGTAAGCTTGAAAACGGCGCTTAGTGTGCGATCCTCAAATGATTCAATACTCTCCTCTGCCCTCGGTGGCGGAGGGGTGTTCGATACCGGGGTAGCATTTAATGACCGGTCCGGTGCAACACTGGCAGTGGTCGACTGTGTGATCTTGATTCGCTTGCCTTCTGATTCTTGCAACTCCGGCCGAGGCGAAAAAATTTGAGAGCGCGGTGCGCTGCTGATATTGATCTGAGGCTGCGGAGTATCGGACGTTTGCTGAGGAGAAGGAGTCGGCAGTGAAGGTGTAGAAGGCTGGGAAGAAGCTGTCTCTGGCGCTGCCGCGTTTTCTGAGGATGCGGATGAGTTCCCAAGCTTTGCGAGGCGCTTGTTGCGGATCTGCACAAGGATGTTTAGTTGCCATCCAGTCATAAACGACTACACTTTGATAAAGAACATCAAGCAGTACAGCACTCACCTTATCCGCATCAGAGAGAGTATCTGACATCCTCTGTTGACAGGAGAGATGTGAATGAATGCCCCAAGAGAAGAGGCTCTGTCAGCGGGGCAGAAGGTGCGGAGAAAGATAGAGTAAGCAGTTATTAGAAGACTGATTCAAGAAGGATCACAAAAGTCAACAGTCAAAGGAATATGTACTCTGGGGAATCTGGGGACATCTATGATTTAGTAACAAGAAGAATACGACCGACCAGGCCGATGGATGGATACTAGTGGTCACTCTACAGTATTCGGTCATGGTCGCTAAGATTCGCCTGCATGATTAATATCACTTAACTAAGCCGGCAGACCGCCCTTGCCATTCCTCCACTCATCAAGCATGAACGATAATATCATTCACTTATCCCTGTGAAGAATGGTATTGATTGTCTTTGAGTTGATATTCAGTCTCACATCCACAGCCGCCGATAGAAAGTATTTGCATAATAAGAGTAATCATAGACTTCCAGTAACTCATCAGTCCATGGGACGCCATCGAAAATCTCCCCCAGTCATAGGCTTCTAATGCAAAACAGAAAAGCAGACAGAAGGAGCAGCGGTCCAAAAATTATAAAGGACCAAGACCACAGGTCAAAATGCAAAAGGACGTATCGTGACGCTGGCTAATATCTCCCCTTCAGAGAATCTAACCGCCGGCAACTCTTAAGCTCCATGGCCCTCGCCTCCTTCATCTTCTCTACATCTGGGAAGAACCAACCCTGGGCCTCTTGCATCATCCGGTCCCGAGCATGTACTTCGCTCTCGCATTCGTACCGCAATTTGGTGATATAGTCCACTTCCACTTTTGTGTCCAACTGGCGAAGTTTCTTCGCACTGTAGTCTTCCACGTCCCTGGGATTGACGAAGTAATTGATGCTGTATTTCGGTGTCGTCCGCTGCATGGTGTGAGGGGGTACAGCGGCATCGAATCTGTAGGAAGGACCGGAAGGAGACGACGAGCCAGAGAAAAGAGAGGAGAGCAGAGGAAGCACGAATAGAAGGATGAGAGGGAGGAGTGACTGGAACGTTGCCCAGCCAGACGGTGCGGCTTCGGCCTGAGCGCTGGCTTCGCGAGGTCTTCGTCGCGGTCGGGGTCCTCCAAACTGGTGTACCCGGAAACCTGGACCTCCGCCCATGTTGAAAACAAACTGGGGACCTCCTAAAAGCATCCGTAAGCATGAACTCTCGGACATGACAAAAAGAAAGGATGCGAGCCAAGCGTACCGAAAGGGCTGAACCCTCCTCCTCCGAACCCGCCATTGAAGAAGCGATTGAACAGCTCCTCTGGCGATATCTCCTCCTCGAACATAGGACCACCAGCACCCGCTGAGCGCGGGAACCCCCCACCACCGAAGCCACCGAAAGGAGACGCCCCCGACGGCCCAGCACTAGGCGTGAACCTGCTGTCCGGATCTCCACCAAACTTATCATACTTGGATTTCTTGTCCGGATCCGATAGCACTTGGAAAGCACGAGCAACCACTGCAGCCACACGCATCAGCTACGTCCGAGATCCCAATATCCCAGCATCTGACGCAAAAAAACTTACGCTTAAACGCCTCATCCGCCCCCTCATACCCGTTCTTATCGGGATGTGTCAACAAACTCAATTTGCGGTATGCCTTCTTGATCTCGCTATCCGACGCTGACTTCTCCAAGGCTAGAATCTCGTAGTACGCCGTGCTCGAGCATTTTCGTATCCTGATCACGGCCGCCTTCTGCTCCGCAGTGTATTTGCGATCCTGGTTCCCCTGGTTATGTTCGCGTGATCTGGCTGACCCGCCAGTATCCGCGCCGGATGCTGAACCGGACGGCATGGCGAAGCGTATAGATCTTTAGATCGAATGTCCTGGGAGGGATCGGTTATGTATTCTTCCCCTCTTGTTAAGAAAAAATCGCTTCGGAGGCGGCGCAAGTTAAAGGCGGCAGAGGGACCGATGCCGGGGCCGTAAGCGAAGGCGACGAGAGGATAATGCGCTTTTCAGTCGGTAAATAGAAAGGATTTGACGTGTTACCAGTGAATAAGGATGAATAGCGTCAATTTGACCCTGGAGTTGTGATGGTTGGTCTCCCTAGCTGTGGAAGATAAACGTGGTGTCTTTCGGAGGTTCCGATGTTGACGCTAAGCCCCGGGCTAGGCCTGTCAGATTATCACTCTTCCGGCGGTAGCTTGAGTACTTTATCTATCGAGCAGACGAGCTGCTGTCGCATGACTGAGCATTGATCTGAAGACAATCCCCATAGTCTCTAATTGAGCGATCTTCTCGCTTCCCACTCTATAACCTTCGTTCATTATTAAACCCTTATCTAGACTTCCTAGTCATCCGGAACAATGGCCGGTGAAGATCCAGCGGAAAAGGCGAAACAGTCTCTCATGCAACGAGCCAGAGCATGGGGAGGTAAGAGGACCCAGCTTGCAATGAATACACGACCTATGATGAATTCCAAAACCAATTCATGACAAGAATCTAATCAATGTGTATGGCTCTACCTCTAGAAAACCCGTTCCCTCCCACCCTCCTCGCATCTCTCATCGCAGCGCAACACATGCGTCCCTTCCAGTTCTTGCCAATGATATTTCCACCGGTTCTTCTATTCACCAGCTATGCCAATATTCAAGGCTTCAAGACGGACAGCGCGGGGACCAGCGCCGCCTGGTCGGGCCTCTATCTTCTGCTTGCAGGTCGGCGACGGCAGCCATTGATGAAGAAATGGGGCGCGCGGGGAATTGTTCGCGGCACGACCATGGGTCTTTGCCTGCTCAACATGGTGGGCGGGGGATTGGCTTATACCCTGGGGAAGAGAGAAGATCGCGATGAGTGAAAAGGACGATTGCACCGTACCGTTGTACTTCTCTTTGACTATGTGACGTGGAGTAGGGTGTTCCGGTTGGGTCGTTTGTCTCAGTATATAAGCTTCGGAGTGGCTGGTTCATGTATAATACAGGATAGGTGCTAAAAGTCATTACGCTACGATAGCGTCTGAATTTACTCAAAGTATCATCATCGAGATGCCGCTCGTTCGTCTACTCGGCGTACGGCCGCTGGGACAGGATGTATTCCCGGACGTTCCGAGGGACCAACCAGTCGAGATCCTGCGGATTTGTCTGAATGGCCTCGCGTGCTTTCGTTGAGCTCACAGGCCTCTCACCCGGTTTCTTCCCTTCTACAAGCTGTATGCGCTGCGCCCACTCACGCTTGCCGCCTTCGTTCTCCCGACCGCCCTGAGCCAGGCGGAGCAGAAAAGCCTTCTGCTCTTCCTTGCTACCCCATTCATCATCGGGACGCATGGTGACTCGTAGCCTATGTTGCGAGAGGAATGGCCCAAGCGGTTGGAGGGTATGTTCCGGTGGATAGTACTTGGGGTTGAAGATTCGGATCAGAGTGTCGTAGCCCGTGAGATGGACCTGTTCCAGGGGTTTTGGGTATACGTCTGACTGCTCGATCTCTGCCGCCTTATCTATGAAGTATGGTTCCTTTGTCACTCCAATGTCGATCTGTTGGAGGCTCGCATTTGCCGGAGATGACGAGGTTGTCCGCAAGTGCGATAACAGGTCCTGCGCGAACAACTCCATCATCGCCAGACGGTCTTCGAAGTCGGCGGGCTTGGATGGCTTATCGGCATTCTGGGTAGCAAGGAGGAGTAACAGTCGCGACGGGACGCCGGGTTTTTCGAGAAGGGCCGAGCTTGCGATTCTCAGATGGGCGAGCGTTGGGGGGTTGAACGATGAGTCCAGGACATAGAGTATGTCTGGGGCCTGCGAAGACTGTTTCTGCTCTTGTAATTGGTTCGATGGAACGGAGTTGAGTATCTCGAGGTTCCTGGAAGAAGCGATGAAACGTTTCAACGCGGCTTGGTAGTGTGATCGAAGCGCCTGGTATGAGTTGCTCGCCATGATGATTGGTATGATAGCCAAACTGGCTGGCAAGACACTTATGGCTCGAGGATAGTGAGAAGGATAGTCAGACTCAGGTAGCAACAATACAAACAATGCTTGGTGAAGTCACCTCAGAGGCGGCTGACAGCCGTCCACCAGGTGGGGTCATGATAAATCACCCAAGGTTAAGAAGGCGGGCGGCTGCAGTTCCAGAATGCGCAGCCAACGGCACAAGAGAGCAGATATCGACGGTAGATATGTAGGATCTTTTATCTTCCCATCAGAAGTACTTGAAGAGCCTCTTCAATGGCTCTATCCAGGGTCCATGATAGAATTTCTCAATTTCCAATAGGGCTCGATGTAGATAGATCTGGATGCTGTCACTTCTAGTGTCAGTCTAGTCACTGTAGTCAGCAAATAGATTGGTCTGTGAGCCACGGGCCGTATCACAAGCTCGTAAGTCATAACAGCTTGATTAGCAAGGGGACGATCATAATAATCAGGGGTTATTGGCCTCACAATCTCAACTTCATGAGAGCAAATGGGGACAGCCTGGAAGAGTCCTGGACTCTAGTCCTGCCAGCTTGGCACCCTACGCCTGGTATCTGGAATCTGGACTACGTAGAACCATCTCAATTCTTGAGAGCCTTGAGTGATCTGATCCTTCCGTGATCAAACTTTTCAAAAGGGCTAAGCGAAGGGGAGTCATTCATCTAGAACTTATGCAGTACGTAGTTCCTACTTAGGCCAATATATATTCTATGGTGACTTTCATCATTGTCATCGGTTACAATGTAAAAAAAGGAGTCAGACTACGCAAAGTCCCACTCTCAACTTTCAAGTCCCTCTGGTGTTTCGTCTTTCGTGGTTCAGTTTCACCATCACCACTGCCGACGTCAAAGCCTCAAAGCCACTTCCGACAGTGAAACATTGGGGTAGGGTGGTTAATGGGAACGAGGCGGACGAAAGCCACGAAAGCAGCAGACTGTAGCACGGATCCCCCCGCACTACGTTTCAAGTCAGACTACCTTACTTTGCAGTATCCCGATAAATACCAGGAGTCCTCAATTCGATCTGTCGACTTGAACGACGACATAGGATTCTCAGAAGCTTCACCTCTGCAGAAACTATTTAACTTTGATGTGAAAAATACGCAACTCCAGAACAAATTGCTCGTTGTCTAGACTTTCTCTTCTCCACCTGGCTCGACAATAGACTATCCAGACCTATTGATCATCGCTTGCCGAGTTCCCGTTATGATGACTGTTGATCGGCGACTGCCAAAGCTCGCAATTTACCGAATGTCTCTTAGGGTATTCCGTATCTGTGCCTTAGCAGTCGCACTGCTAAGGCACAGATAATAGACACGGAAATGGCGCTATTGATATTGATTTCGACGGAGCACGCTCATTATGTGACGAAATAGATAGTTACTTCCCTATCTCACGAGTCACGACGAGAAAAGGGGGAAAGGGGCATATCTAGAATCCACAGGAACCGAGAAGATCAAGATGAATTTGCCAGTGCAGGATCCATTGTTTGTGTTTTCTAAGGCAAATGGATTGCTGGGCCTGGAACGAGGCGATGCTATCACTCCTTTTGGCTTCTTCTTTACCTCTGTTAGTTCTTCGCCTTTGGGCAAAGTGCCACCGGGATTGGGAAATTCTCTATCCGAGTAGATACATACACCGAGTGGCCAGCGCATGCGAATTGCGAACCTAGAAGTTCTTGGACTTGGTGACCTGGCATTTAGATACCCCCAGCAATCCAGCTATGCCATATGTTATCATATCATCACACCGAAATCACCATGATTGGCGCCATGGGTAAAAACTGAATAGTAACTCTTTGGACAGCTCCTTCAGTCGATCCAAGGGTTTCTGCCAACTCTATTCGAAAACCTGTGCCGTGTCTTGAATCCATCTCGATCCCGGCAAACCGAATGGCGAGAGTGGAAAAAGGAGGGAAATATCCCACCATAGAACGGAGAAAGAAAGCCTGGATTGCCAGTGGACGACGGGAGGCGCATGGAGAGATTAAGCAAGGGGAAGCAGCCAATCACAAACGGCCATTTCAGCATGAAACGGGCCTTTATCTCAGGCGGCAGCGAATATGCGTGCTGTTCCTGAGATTATTGGCCCCACCACAGTAATTGCATATTCCTTCCACCTCATTATCTGAGACACATACGGAGAATAATCCATGGAGCAACGGGGTTTTATCAACAATATGAATCATACTTTCCTAGGAGTCGATGTTGGCTTTACTTGAGGGTGTAATAAACTGACTTGAAATACCCGTGACACATTATCTGAGGCCTGTCAAATCTACAACATGATACGCATTTAGCCTTTTGGCTGTCGATTTGGGCCTTTTAACTTCTCCACTTGAGCGCCACCCACTTCAGAATCTTTTAGTCTTTTAACTACGTACTATGAATTATTTCAGGTACCAGGTACCTTCATAATACCGTAGAGTAGTGTTTGTACTGCGTGGGCTGCTTGTGCCGTGTATCAGATACGGGATGTTTG
Source organism: Aspergillus hiratsukae (assembly GCA_014281905.1). Taxonomy (NCBI): domain Eukaryota; kingdom Fungi; phylum Ascomycota; class Eurotiomycetes; order Eurotiales; family Aspergillaceae; genus Aspergillus; species Aspergillus hiratsukae. The sequence continues at coordinate 51,979 of JACBAD010002125.1, forward strand.
AAAAGAAAATAATTATAATTAAAATGATAAAACAATTAATTTAATTTGCATCCTACAGCCAATATACGAATACTATGTGCCATCTCCGCTGATGGGCCCCTCCCTCCTTTTAATTCCCATACATCAGTATCGGCTTTCCCTCTCCTCTTCTGAGTTTTTTCCATCTAGACTGTCTGCTGCCTTCACTCTGCTTCGTGTCAGAGATCATTCCTTTCTCTACACACAGCCATTCTTTCTATCGGTTGCGAATTGATTTCGCTTCCTCCACATTCGTTTTCAAGCGCAGTCTTCTCACCAGAAAAACAAAACAGCAAAGGCATTGATTGTCATTGTGCGATACATTCGAAATGCAGTTCACAAGCAAGCTTTCCGTCGCTCTTCTGGCCATCCTGGCTGCCGGTGGTGAGGCCAACCACCAGGCTCTCCATGCTCGCAAGTTCTTCCCCAGAGCCTTGAACTCGACCACTCCTGTTTCCACCTCGACTGTCATGGTCTACCCTACTCCGGTGCCCTCTTCGTCCGCTGCTGTCACCACGAGCTCCGTCCCTCTCAGCACTGGTGCTCCTGGATCTGGTGGCTCCGGCTCCGGCTCCGACGATGGTGGCCAGGATGTCACTATCACCTACACTCTGGGTACTGGCAAGACGAAGTCCGTCGTCACCACGACTATCCACAAGACCTCGACTGATCTTCACACCGTCTACGCTGTATGTCGCATTTTGATCGTTCGACTATTGCAACCGATGGACTGACTTCTGGATCATAGACCTCCTCTCCTGCTGCCGGTGACGACGTCACCACAATCTACGGCACCTCTACCTCCACCGCTACTCTGATCCCTGTTACTCCTTCTCCTGGTTCTGGCAGCTCTGGAAGCGGAGACAGCTGCAACCCAGCGACTGTCACCGTCACTGCTACCGTCACTGTGGTATGTACAGATTCTGTTCATCTCTCCGGGGTCTTCGGTGCTAACGCAACGCAATTGTAGACTGCTCCTACCCTTTCTACCCCTACTCCTGGCTCCACCGCTAGTGACGACGAGGATGACACCGGTCTCGAGGACAGCGGCGCCAACGAGCATTACTCTGACAACGACGGGGATGACGCCGATGATGACTCTAACGACGACGGGGATGACTGCGATGATGAGGACGACAGCGAGACCTCCAGTGTGCCCACTCCCGCTCCCACTGCTCGCCCACCCTACGGCTACGGCAACGGCACCTGGCCTTTCCCCAGCGGCGCCGCGAAGCCCACTGGTTTCAAGACCAGCAAGCTGCCCTACCCCACCGGCTTCCGCCGCCACTAAGTTAGCCAGCCTGATGCGACTCACCGGGTCTCTGAATCTGTGACAATGACCGTTCCGTAAATCGATTCCGAGGCGGATGCGCACGCTGGCGTTGTACCTCTTTGAACGAGGGTTCTCCTTTTCATTTTCCTTTCTGGTACAAACTTAGATCGGGCACAAACTTCACAAACTTCATCTAGACATCTTTTACTCTTCTTTCATTCTCCACTTATCCAGAGGGGAGGGATCTTTCTGCAACCTTCTGGTGCTTCTTTTACTTTCTCCCACGAAGCGGATCAGCCAGATCTCGCTGATTTAACCAACAAAGTTACCTCTTTTGCAATTCTCTGGAGACGCTCCCGCTGAATTTTGTATGCCAACGGTCATTGGTCACACATCTGGTCAGACTCGGATACTTGACATTGTTCAGCGACAGTGCTTTATGCAATTTGTATGATGACTTTCTATCTGGCGGATGACGTAGAGATTCATGATCTACTGCATCCGGCGGGTGACGACTCAATAGACTATGTAGCGAGCGAATCCATTCATCTATGGTTCTTCAGTTTCCCTGCCAGAGACAGTAGCCAGTACAGCATGCAGCAACGTACTATTATCTCAGAATGTCCAATTGTATACAGAATAGCATGCACGATGTTCATGATCTTGAATAGTATCGCATTTATAAACAATCTATTATACGGGTATCACAAATCAAAGCTTTTCACTCTCCAATTGCAACACGGCATCCAATCCCTCTGTCGAAATCCGTTGTCTCATTGCCTGCCATTCCAACCAAGTCACGCCCTGAACCAGACAATCCGCCAGATCATCCATCTTGCGTACATCCGGGGGTACACCCACAGCACCGTCGTCCTCTGCCACAGCTTCCTCTCCAGCCTTAGTCTTAACCTTCGATACCGACGTTCTAGGATTCGACTTGCCCTCCCACCGCCGCAGATACGCATCCACCAGGGCCCGAAGATCAGGATCATCCGCGACAGCCAACCGAGCCGGCGAGAGCGAGCCCGAGCCCGAGCCCGAGTCCCCGCCTCCCATGATCATTCCAGCACGCAGCCACTCCCCCGCCAGATTAATCTTGACCTTCTTCCCTTCTTTGGAAGTCTTCTTTTTCGGCCCGTCAGAAGTAAAAGCAGAGCTTATCCCCAACCGATCCTCCCAATAAGCCCCTACCCGCCTAGGCTCAACCCCCAGCACTACCGGCCCCGGCCGCGCCCCATCTCCTTCGCGCCGCTCACACCCCAGCGTATGCAGAACAGCATACAACATCCCCTCAAACACACCCACCCGCAGCGTCCACTCCTGCACTGCGCTCCCGCCCCCCGAGCGGAAACGCTGCCGCTCGATAAGTACATGGCTGGGCTGGTAGCGGTGGAGTAAGTTGCTGACGAGGGTGTATGCTGTGCGTGCGTACTCGGGGGGTGAGAAGGTGTGTTTCTCTTTATCTTTCGTTTCACCTTTCACTTGCTGCTTCGACGCCTCTTTGGTCTTCCGAGAGGAAGACGGGCTGCCAAAGTCGGTGACTAAGGCCTCGGAAACGGCTAGTCTGCGCCATGCGTTTAGCTTCACAGTTACTGAAGCCGGAGCAGCGCCGGTAGGGGTGGTGGTAGCAGTAGCCGTATCACGCGAGACAAGAAGATGCGCGTACGCGAGGTTCTGGATCCCCATGTCGATGCTTAGGATACTCATACCCGTACCCGTACCCATATCCCTGCCTTTGCTCATGCAAGTACTCTTATGATTCTCGGGTTCTGGGGACGAAAACGCAGGCAATTCCTCGCTCAACCTCTCGATGAGAGATGCCTTTGTCCCTGAGGACTGGATCCCCGTTGCTTGGGCGATGCGCTGCAGCTGGGATGCTTTGAGGGTGGTGAGCCATGGGTATGAGTATGAGTTGAGGAGGGATGATGTTATGCGCATTCTCTCCTCTTCTATTCTTGCTCTTTATTCTTTTCAGACAGAGACCGAAAGCTATTGAAATAGAATCATTTTTTCATTGGGAGTTGCTGGGAAGGGCATGATAGTTGATAGTCCTCCGCAGCAAGGTGTTTATGTTTATGCAGGCAAGTTGGATACTGATTACATAATTGTACATTTTATGTATGCTACACTGCATCGAAGAGAATAGGTGCCTATTGTTGAATGTATTAATATTATAGATAACTCATTCTAAGGAACCAATGGCATATACCAATGGATATACCAATGGCATATACCGGGTAGGTATATCGGTAAACAAAGTAACTACCTCTATCAAGTATGCGCCCAGCACCCAGCCCAAAGAAGGCAAGGCTTTTTGAAAAGATCGAATGCCCTCCCATGTGGACGCCATGACCCGACGTGTACCGATGCAAGACGCTGAATTGCAAGCCACAAGAAGGACAGAAAACAGAAACGAATGACAAAACAAGACCCGAACTCCGTTCTGTGCCACCGGAGAGATGAAGCAGCAAGATCACAGTGAACTCCCAGAACGTAAAAAAGACAAGGTATGACCGTATGCAGTAATGCCGTGTGACGCAAATCTGATTTTCCTAGGTCCCAAATGCCTACGGCTCGGTGGCAGACGCCACGTCAGTCGGTGACAGGCTCTCGCGCACATACAGGATAGGCGCCCAGACCCTCCAATGCAGGACGCCGATATGTGCTAGTCGCATCGATATCCGCTCAATGTCGTAGTGCTGCGGTAATGGCGAATGCGCGTAGCTTCGTTGGGACTCGCAGATTGCCAGAGGCGACATGTTGAGATACTTTTTGGCAAATGCAAACGTGGAGGCCAGCAGTTTCTGTCGCAGCGCGTTCTGAAAGTACTGGAACAGCTCGGACGACTCGTTCGACAGATGCCACTCCAACGTCGCTTCGATTGGTGTGATAACAGCATCTGAGACCATGGAATCACCACAGCATGCTGCGCACGCAAACCGTGCAATCTCCAATGCGATACCGCGCACATTCTTCAACCATCGCGGCGACCCCCGGCGGCAGTCTTCATTCTCTTCCATCAATGACCCGATTCGCGAGCGAAAACTGGCATATGTTTGAGCCGGCGCGGACAAGTACCGTTTCTGCGTATGGACGTATGACTCAAAAATGAACCAGCAGACATCAAGAGTGATGAGATTCTGCAGACCAGACCGGAGCTGCCATAAGCGGTCCGAGTCGAAGACAAAGGTCTCTGGGAACCCTTCGGGGCCGTGGAATTGTAGTAGGATATCCGCTAATCCGTGGAATAATAACGAGATGGGAAAGAAGCTGTCGTTTTGTGCACTTTTGCCCGCGTTGCATAGCTCCTGCTCCCGTACGTCCAGATACCATAGCCGCGAAGCCTCTACGCGGAAATTGTCTCTGGCTATCCTACTCCGAAAGTACTCTTGCAGGAAGGGAACAGTGTCTTCGATTAGGAGAACCCGAAAGGCGCGGATCTGATGATTTGCCACGTCCTAGACGAAGTCAGCACGTAGCCCTTTCTATTAAAGCTCGAGCCTACCAGTTTCATAGCCTCCAAAATGGCAAAGAGGGTCTGCAGCCCGCGGACAATCTCCATGGAGTTTTGCGATGCCGAGCCGGAACTGATCTGCTCAACCATGCGGTCTGCCCATTCGTCTCGCATCGGAGCGCAATGTGTTTTGAGGAGCCTGGCCAGCCAGTTGGCAACCCCGACCATGTCGAGAACTCCCTTCCGGACCTGCTGCATCAGCAGAGACACCTCCAGGTTTTGCGTGACGCTGGGGTGATCCCGCTCCGGAACCAGCGTTTTGAGGACATCCTGTAGGGTTTCGAACATGGCGGGCAGTCGGGGCTCGAACGTCTGCGGTAGGTCATCCTGCTTGTCTTCGTCTGTTGCGTCGTCCTTCTGGTTTGCGCAAAAAGAATAGATTGCGATTTCGGCAGCCATCGCCTCCCAGTAATCTCCCGCTTCTTTCCTTTTCCTTCTCCCTTTCTCCCCGTCCAGATCCGGCTTGAAATGCAGGTCGCGATCGAAATTGGCGTCCATTCGAAGGTTGATATTGCTCATGATGCAGGGTAAGTCGAGCTCGCTCAGCGTTCTCTTGGTGACTGGAGGATATCGTTTGGCGCCTTGAAGTAGTTTGTGCTGTTTCGCGCTCAATCCTAATGCTTTAGGGATCTTCATCGCTTCAGACGAAGGAGGCGGAGGGGTTTGCGGCGTCGCCTATCTCGTCGCATCTGAATTAGTTGGCGAGAACTATGCATATCGGAAGATCACTCACCGGGCATGGTTGCTCTGTTGCGCTATCTTCGCCGTTGGTTCCATCGCGATTGTCCAGAGAATCGTTCTTGAGGGAGTTGATTGAATGACCGCTTCCGTTGTAAGCTTCTAGTGGACACTCCGTTCCTTCTTCCTGTTTCCCCGGCGCATTGCGCCTCGCCTCCTTTGTTTTCTGAAGATCCATCTCCATCCGATCAATCGTCCGGAGGCGTGGTGTAAATAGTGGACAATTCTGGAGCGGTATAGATCTGTTTGGGTCCCGATTTTAATTGTATGAATCACGACCACAGGAATTATGAGCAGTCCAGTCCCTCCGATGTAAGCAAGACACCATAGCCCTGGGCACGTTGCTAGGTCGATCTGCTATCCCTTCCATCAGCCCTTGTCAGTCCTTGCCTGGGGTAGTTGGGGTCAAGGCGGAGGAAGGGGTGAGGGGGATAAACATACTTGCCTGGTGCTTGTCAACGGGCGTCGATCGCAGACGTTGATCGCAGAAATGGGGCACCGGTTTCAGATTAGATCCCTGGACTGATGTTTTGATCGTATATTTCCCTAGATTAGATCTTGCGCAAGTAATCTTCTCCCCGGGGCGTTGCTAGGTAGGTCGACCCAGAACAGCTCTGCAGTATAGCCAAGCACGAGTGAGAGGTGGACGGTGGTGACCATACAAACTGGGAAGAGTTTATGGAAATACTGAGAAAGGATACGTAGAATATGCAGCCACGGTTGAAGAGTTAAGAGCCTGAGATAGGAGCAAACAAAGTGGAAGCAAGCAGCGCAGCGTAGAGACGAGGCGGTCCAAAACTCCAAAGGAAACAAAAAGTAGAGGCAAGATCAGATCTGGCAAAGCGACCAGGACGAATTATGTTGATATAGCCAATGGCAAGAGAAGCAGATGTTTTCAGCAAGACAATGCTCGCATTCGAGTACACTGAAAATGGTCACGCATGCACTTGGAGACAACTGGGACACTGGGGATGGGGAAGTGACGGAGTCCCCCCAAGGGCAGGATCACCGCACCGCAACGGAGCCAGAGAGAAGAAAAGCAACGTGAATCATGGAACTGGGGCAGAAGGAATGGAAAGCTACAAGACCGAATCGGGAACAGTAGCAGCAGCCGCCTGTAATCGCAAAGAGTAAGGCAGGAAAGTGAGGCTGCTGAAGAGTCGAGAGTTAAGACGCATTCAGCTACTGGGGCCGACAGTGGATGGAAAAGGAAGAAAAAGGTTCAGGATTCATGGTGAGCTCGGACGTGGAAGAAGAACAACCATGATGAAGTGAAGCTGGTATCAAAATGACAATTGAACCCCTGAATCAAGCCCCGGATGGGCGTTGTGAGAACAATAGCTGTCGCATATAGAGTTGATAACTATCTACAGTAGATACAGAGCAGATACAGGGATTGTGTCTATCTAGACTCAAGACTAAGGAGTCTACAGAGGGATTATCCACTAGTCCGTTAGTCCCCTTCCTTGAGCGACGCCAGATTCGGACAGTAGTAGTGTTGTGGGTCAGGAGAAAGAGTACTATTATTGTATTTAAAGAGGTACTCGGGATATTATCGTCAAGTTTTCTTGAGAAATGACCAGGTAACCAATTGACCATTGTGATAAGATGATACCAGGCGCATGATTCCGCATTCATTTCTGGCGACATCCAGCATTCCGGAGACGACGAACAACCTTAGATAGAGTCTGGAGGGATGATCCCAGACCGGACCTGTACAAGACTACAGTAAGCACAAAAGTCCTGCCAGACACAAATGCTGTTACCCGGCAAATGGAGGACGTGCACAGCAAAGCCAAAGTGACAGGTCCAGCAGAAGCCAGGAAAAGCAAAGAAAATATTGATAGGAAGAAGGTTCCGTCCTTGACAGTCCTTCTGCACCAGTTGCCACTGATCTTCTTCACTGAGGACCAATTGTTGTCGCAAAGCGACAAACCATGAGCAAGAGCAATTGCAACCGCAATGGCAATAATGAACAGTGGGTAGTAGATGGATGACCGATGATGGATGGATGGAGAGCTACAATCAAAAGATTCTACTGCAGATGCAGCCTGGAAGAGATGCGCAGACCGATGCGGCTTGCCGTCTGCTCACAACTAGACAGTAGTAGAGATAGGTCCATTACGGAGTACAGCCGGAGTAACAATACTCTCACCCCGCTGACCATCTGGATGATGGGATGATGCTTTTGCTTTTCCCGGTTTGGGCAGGCAATAGGAGGCAAGGAGATTCAAAGTAGGGGGAATCGATGAGGAGAGACTTGGCGGTTGGCCTCCAAAACCAACGCGATCACAAACATTCCACACATCGCCCGATGCATCTACTCAAAGGTGATGGTTTCATCGCCGGATCCAGGTTTATCCTGGCATCACTATCTGCTTCGGAGTATATGTAGAATAGTCAACTCTCATCTCTATCTGCTTATCCATCAAGTAACTCCACCGAATGCTACTTAAGTATTAATAGCCCACGAGCAAAAATATCTGCCCTTCATCTTGCTGATGTCAGTCAATGGGTCTCTCCTGGGCTCTGTTCGCGGCTTCAACGCAGATAGATAGATGTGATTGCACCAGTTCCTAGGATGGCATGACCGCGACCGATGGAGCTTTGCAAGCGTCTCAAGATAAAGCATCTCCCGATCTGTTTCTGCGACGTTCCATGGTTACAACCACGCCTTGCGCGTGGCAACTTTTGTCTTCGTCAAGGTCAGATTACCCTCGTGACGTCTGAGGTTAGCTTGTAGTCGGACGGGAAACGAATGTTGATCCAAGGGAGCCCTCTTGGCCTTAATGTCAGTTGTTCACAATTGCTAAATTCCAGGACATGATGGCCCATTGTAGTGTCCAACAGATAGATTAGATAGGACCAATGCGACCAGAATAGTGTTTTATTATTACGGAGTAATGCGTCCTTTGTGTAAGCCTTCAATAAGAACACGAGAAGTGGATGGTAAACCTTGAGTGGTCAGAATCAATGGTGCCACCAAACAAATTGCCTTCAGTGAATCAAGGTTTCAGGGACCTTTCAGTAGGAAATCCTGCGAGTACGCGTGGGGATCCCTTGGTATCCTATGAACAGGAATGAGGCTGTTGATCGACGGAATATAGATACGCAGAGGCTAGTAAATAATACCTGCGAGGTGCGTTAAGATCACCCACCGTTATGGGATTATTAAGAAGCATCTGGATGGGTTCTGTAACTCCCGTTTATTGGAGCATACCTCGAGTACTTTGAATTTCCACCTTTGCATTTGGCCTTCAAATAAGTAGGTACCATGCTGGAAAGTGAAGATGGACCCCATACACATCTCCCGCACGCGCGCTTGACGCCTCACTTTGCGATGCAGTGCAATGCACTGGCCACTTCCGCGTGGTCGCCTCATTTCGGAGCTCAGCGGAGGAGAGTCAATTGGGGAAAGTCAGCTCATTGACATTTCAATTGACTGCCAAACGAGTATCCGGTCAGCTTTGGTCGAAGAAATTCCGCTACGCTGACGAGCCAGACATGGTTGGATAATGATGAGCTACTGTACTTGGTTCTCTGCAAGTACCGACCAATGACTGGAGACACCGACATTTCAACGAGTAGCACAGGTACTCCAGCTGATTGTTCATGCATCATGCTGCAATTCTCCTTTGTCACATAGTCGGAGTAGTATTAGTGCAGAATACGGAGTACAGCCCTTCAATTCGATGTCAGCCGTCGTAGTCCGAGGCCCTAACATTTTGCCCTATACTCACCACGTGATCTTGACAGCCTGACAGCCTGAGGCGGTCAACAATCTACTCTCTACTGAATAGAGAAGACCACAGCAACTACCGACAGCAGTTCGCGCCCTCCAAACTATCCAAATAATGGATCGCACTGGTAGTCCATGGCTTACATGGCACGAAGAAGAGAGTGATAAGGTGAAGCCGTGTCTTTCTTTATCATCTACCTCTATGTGTGGTGCAACCTTGTGTCGATTCAGCTCAATAAGCATTCGTCTATTGAGGTCAACATCGGGATGGTCTCAATAAAATCATACAGACCCCCAGAACACCAATGGCCGCCAGGATGGCTTTTATTCAACATGTTTTGCCACAGAGCTCCTTTCATGACTTACTGTACATAGAATATTTCTGGAAAGAAATGTATCGGGATTTCTCTGTGCTTCAGCCTCTTCTTCTGATATCAGATTGATGCTCCGTATCGTCGACATCGGATAGCGTCATGAACGTTGCTGCTATCCTTTCTCTTTTTCACACAATATGGGCTGTGCCCATGCTGTTGCTGTCGGCCACGCCTCGAACATCCTTGGATGTCTCCCAGTTCGAAGTCTCGTCGTTGCCCGATAGTCCTACTTTGCCGCGCAGCTGGGCTGGCCGGTTACCTATTCCTGATACTGAGGAGGGCAATTCAATCTTCTTCTGGCTCTTTGAAGCCCAGGACCCTGCATATGATGAGAATCTGATTAGTGTGTTTCCCCATTCTGCATTTCTTCATCGGACACTGTAAACGCTAACTCCTTCAAACAGTATGGTTCAATGGCGGACCAGGTTGTTCGTCGCTGATAGGGTTGATAGCAGGCAACGGGCCTGTCTTGTTCGATGGCAATACCACTCACCTCATCCAGAACCCTCAATCGTGGACGAAGCTCGGTCATGTCCTCTATGTCGACCAGCCCGCAGGAACGGGATTCTCAACGGCAAGCAAGCCATATCCCGTCCGGGACAATGACCGAGTAACCTCGGATTTCTACAAATGGCTGCAGTCCTTCTTTTCTCACTTTCATCATCTTCGCTCCAAGCGTGTCCATATGATAGGGGAGTCGTACGCAGGAATCTATATCCCGTACTTTGCTTATGCCATCGCGGAGAATCAGGACAATTACCCAATTGACCTCCGTTCCATATCTCTAGGGGATGGCACCATCGGCAATCCTGCTGCCATGACAGCCGTCACAGTCAGCACGTTTCTGGAATCGAAAAAGAACGTGCTGCAGATCCCAGACGAGATCTTGTCCGTCTTCGCGCAAGCCGACCAGACCTGTGGTTTCACAACCGTCCTACATCAAGCCGATCAATTTCCTCCAAACGGCAAGTTCGAGATCCTAGGGGACCCAGAAAACCTCAACTACAAACACCGGCGTCGCCGAGACCAGTTCCAGCAGTACCAGCGCCGCAACCTGGGAAACGTAATGAATCAAACGTGCAACAACCACCCCACTATCCCAGAACAGGTCAGCTCGTCCATCCTCAACTCAACCTGTTATGGCTCCTGTGCGACATTCTCCACCGCCATGAACTACCTATCCGCCGTCTCCGCCGCCGGCACAGGAAAGCCCTGCTTCGACATCTACGATATCACCAACGACTGTACCACGATAGACCCGCTCGGTCTGATGGCCTCGTATTTCAGTCGTGGCGACGTCCAAGCCGCTCTGAATATTGCCCCAGCACCAGCACCAGCAGCCCCTCTGGCGTTCGCACCCTGCAACAGCACCATCCTCGACACCCTGCTGCTAGCCGCTCCGCCCACGCCCCCGGCGTACTCCATCCTCCCCTCCCTCGTGACGGAGCACAATATTTCTGTGCATGTCTACTCTGGCGACAACGACCTGCTTCTCAACCATCTCGGAACGGAACTGGTCCTCCAGAACATGACCTGGCGCGGCGCGCAGGGCTTTTCGCGGAAACCCAGTAGACTCTTCTACGCCCATGACGCGGCGCCTGCCTTGCTTGGCTCTGACGCTTGTGATGTCAGCCTCGGCCACGATGCTACTGCTGGGCAAGAAGCAGGGCAGCATTGTGTCCCGGCGGGCATTTGGGCCTCCGAACGCGGACTCACCTACCATCTCTTCCGAGGCGCAGGGCATAGCGTGTTCATGAAGAAGCCACGGGAGATGCTCGCCTACGTGCGGGATGTTGTCGTTGCGGAGGCGAATGGTTGAGGTGGCACATCCAAGCCAATCTAATCTTCATAACCCGTACATCGACAATCAGAAATACAAAAGGCTCTTATTTAAATATCTACTATCAGCAATGAAATTCAATTGAGATAGTACATCTATTCACATTCCTTCCATCATCCATTCATGAAACCAGGCACATGCTATGCAGAGATTTTGTAAAGATACAGATCAAACGCTAAATCACAACGCCAAGTTCCTTTCACCTATAACGCAAGCCTCTTCTTTTTGTGTCCCATTTCTTTTCCTTTTTCTGTGAAAAGAATGAGACAGCAAGAATGCAAGAACAAGTAAAAAAAGGTTCAAAGGACGAGAAATTCAAGATCAAGATCTTAAAACTATGTAGGTGTACAAGTAAGAAATGGCATCGGCGTCGCGGGCATAATAAGTGCCGACAGGGTCTTGCATGGCAGGACGTTTGTCTAAGTGAATCAGCATGTCCAACGTGGGACGAGGATGCATGTTCCCAGATTGTAGAAAAATAACCTCCGAGGCGGAAGAGTCAGCAATACATCTCAACGCCGACTGAAGAATGGTGCTTGATTAGGCATTGAGAGGAGTGAGTCTGCCCGCTGAAATACGTCGCCCTCGAAGAATTTGTCACTATACGCGCTAGCAGGGGTGGATGGCACGGTTGCCTGCGCGGCAGGACCAAGAGCAGCGCTCAAGGGGGTAGCGGGAAGGTGAACAGATTGCGGGGAGAGATTTGAGTTAACGTGTAACACGTTGGGACCGGACCCCGATGTTTGATGTTGTGCATGCTGCGACTGCAGCGGCGGTCCGTATATGTTTCCAGGTCCGTTTGCAGTGGTCATGTCGGTGAGGTACGACCATGGAGAAGCTTCGATCAGCCGACCAGCTTCCCTGCTGGCCCTCTGAACTGGGCGGAGGACGACGATGATGTCAGGAGGCAACAGATGCATGCTTCTGACCTCTCTCAGATCAGTCACAAGATCAACGAATGACTGCATGAACCCTTTGCACAATTGCCAGAACTCGCGCTGGTTACGCATCCCCCCGCCCGGCTCTTTTACCTTCATGTTGGAAAGTCGCAGCCCGAGCGCCTCGGAGACTTCAAGGCAGACACGGCAACGGCGAATGAGGTTGTTCCAGAGCATCTGAAGCCCTTCAGATTCGCGAGATTGCTCCGCTAATTCGAGACATCGCACGAACTGGCGGCGCGCTATAGGTAGCGCCTGGAGCGCAGCAGTGTATGCAGCAGACAATTGGTGAAATATCTTCTCAAAAATGCGCTCCTCCTCAATCTCATCCAAGCCAGTCAGCGGGTTAATTCGGGGTACTACGGAGGTCGGTATCGGTGGGAAAGATTCCCCTGAACGGGGTGTCGCAAGTGATGAAGGAACGGATGAGTTAATGAGATTGGACCTGCTGCTTGACCGGCTCCGCGCTCCCAGGCTATAAGGTGTTGATGCAAAACCTGGGGAGCTAACTGCCGACTGATAGTTCGCCGCTGCGGGTAAGGGTCCATTAGTGGTAATTCGAGGGTGTTGTATCGTGGTATCGCTCCTGTAGCGGCGCACTGACATGGACCGATCACCGCGCGTCGGCGTCACGGTCGGCGCACAGAATCGATCCGACAGGGCAGGCTCTTTGGTGATTGCGGTCACTGGCGGCTTTCCTGGTGAAAGCCGCTTTTCAGATTGCAGCGGAACCCCCAAACTCACGCAGGCGTTGTGAAGCTCAATGGTGCTCCCGTGAATCATGAGCATGAGCGAACGAACGTAGCGGGAATCGCCATTGGCCACAATCTTTTCAAGACTATTTCGCAGCTGCGTGCCCACGTGGCTATAAGCCCCGATACATGTCTCACATTCTCGCTTGAGGGCTTCCTTCGTCAGCTTGAGCACGTCCGGATCGTCCTGTTGAGAATTCTCCGCGATCTCGAGGGCTTCATTGAGCCGATCAACGTGTGTGGAAGCATTGTAGAAGACAATCTCCAAACTATTCCGCCGAGAGTCATCACGTTTTATGACGTTTATCACAGCTGATACGTGAGACTGAACTTGAAAAAGGGCAAATAGAATGCCTTTGGCACTCTCAATTATCGGGTCTCCAGCTTCCCTCTCGCCCTTGTGTTCTGGCAAACTCGACATTCGATTCACAAACCCGTCTTTCAAGCGCCTGCGCTCCCGCGGGCTACTTGGGCTAGAGGAGTTGCTACCGCCTGCATTGCCCACTGGTCGTGATCTGAGAATTGAGCCATGACTGAGTCCACGCAAGTGACTGTTTCGATAAGGTCGCTTTTCGTCAAGGGTTCCCAAGTCAGTGTTCTTTCGCGTAATGACCCCCATCCGCTTGTTGCGTGCGGCGAATGATGCTTGGATGATGCCTTCGCTGTTGCTTCGGTTGCGTTCGTTCACTCCATGGTACGGGCTTGCGCCGGGTCGTTGAAGGATACCACTATGAAACATGGGCCCTTGCCCAGAGGCTATACGGTAGTGGGATTTGAGCGGAATCGGTGGAGGCCTCGCAAAGGATGGTGACTTGGGGTCGGAGCCTTCACCTGTGCTAGGAATCACAGGGAACCGGCTGCTGAGCTTGCGTCTGACGGGCTTTGGAGTATCAAGAACACCCTCGCTTACAAACTGTCAGCTGAAGTCGCCAGAAGTAATGTGAAATCCACTGTACCTTGACTCGCTTCCTCGGTCTTGCTCATTGGCCTGTCTAGTTTTGAGGAATCTTTTCAGTTCTGCGGTAACGGCGACTTCCTTCTCATTGTCTGTCATAGCGGACGGGGCTATTTCGGTCTCCGAGGTCTCGAGAACGCGTCGTAAGGGATACCGTAGTGGGTTGCCCGCAACCTTCAAGATCTGGAGTTTGTTCATTTCCGAAATTCCAACTGGCAAATCATCTAGTCGATTCTGCATGATCGAAAGTACACGAAGCGAAGACAGTCTCTTTATCTCTTCAGGAATGTGGCTGATTTTGTTGCGACTGAGATCTAATATCTCGAGCAGCGGCAGTTTGTACACCTAAGATACCAGTTAGAACGTAGGTAGTTTATGGAACAGATTCTCTGATGACACGTACTCCCCTGGGAAATTCCCGAAAATTGTTCGCTCTAATGTTCAGATAACGGAGGTGAGAGCACTCGGCGAAGCGATAAGGAATGTGAAAGAGGTGATTGTTCGACAAAGACAACCTGAGAGCCATCAGTTTCTGACAATGTGATATCGATCATAGTTTTTAGTTCAGCACATACCGTTCGACTTCGTCTTTGATCGCATCCACTACAGCCTCGGGAATGCGAACGATGTTGGAATGGCCCAGATCAATGGTCAATTTGGGCTTGACCACATCACCGACAGCCTCACTGCCTGCTAACGAGCGTTTTGTCTCCAGTATTCCATTCTCGACTGCCCGGCGAGCCAGCTCGATGGTTTCCTCTTGAGTAAGAAACCGCGGTCCTGAGGAATTCTTGTTGTTACTGCTGCCTTTTTCACCCTGATTCTCGTGGGAATGAGATGTTTCGTCATCGCTTTTTGTCGCTTCATCGTTGTTGGAAGAGGACGATGACGAGGGAATATTTTGCTCCGGGGTCCTTGTGTTTCCATCTTCCTCGTCGACATCACCACGATATGAGTGAGGCATCCTAATCGGATCTTCGGACCGAACCATTGTCGAGAGCATATCGAACGACTGTTTGAGTAGAGAAAAGAGATTCTAACTCGACTGTTCAAGGTCGTTAAGTCGACTAGTGATCGATTGCCTTGCAACCACGCATCAAATGGTCTGGAAGAGTCGGAGATTTGAATGCGGGCAGAAACCCAGCATTGTCAATGGAAGTTGCTTCGAAACGAAAAGGAGATCGTAGAGGACAAAAATCGACGGTCTTGTTGCAGCAGGCTTCGTCGCGAAAATCAGTCCCGGGGTGAGACGAAGCCCGATAGTTCCGTCTGATTTCGAATCGAGGAGTATTCGGACGCGAGGAAGCAAGATAGCACAGAAATGTCGAAAATCTGTATTTCTATTAGCTAGGGCTCACACATCAACAAGTAGAATCGGACTCTTTGAGGTGGCTCACAGCGGAGGGTTTCAGATCGCGATCATGTCATGCCAAAGGAGAACAGAAAGGTGAAACGCGGAGTAGAGGCGCAACTGCCTGCAGGAGACACCACCACAAGCCAGGTCAATTAAGCCTGGACATAGACCCAGCTACCAGAATGAGAAGGTGAGAAGCTTAAGAGTGATCAAGGAGAATATCGACAGCCTTTGTTCCGTGATGGTGGTGGGAACAGGCGATAACTGAAAGACGGGGGAGATTCCAACGGCGCGATAAGTCGCGCCATGTGATTGGCTGAACAACCTGGCCGTCACTCTTTCGCCTAGATGTTGCACTACGATTTAAAGAAAAAAATATGGGGAGTATATGACATTATGTAGAAAAACAGGATCATTGTGACTGTGGAAAAGTGTTGCAGATTTGTGGAAAAATACTTACAGTGTGTGGTAAGGAGGATGTTAAAAAGACAGAGGTCGAAACGAAAGAGCAAAGAAATGGACTAAATTCCAGTAATATACATGATGTGTTTAGGCAACAAATCCCCAGTTCAGTTGTGAAGAGTATCAGCTTCTGAATAGTCTCTTCTTGGGAAAACATATTATACCGGCAGTGGCACCTTTTCTTCAAGCTCTTCCACAGCCTCATCACGGGCGGCAATCTCCGGAGCACCGGTAAATGCTGCCGTTCTCTGGTCCAGCAATTGCGCTTCTGTCTTGGCCCATGCCTTCCAACGTTCGTACTCTTGGTTCTCCAGTTCCATGCCAACTTCCAGGAGTGAGGGTCCGAAGGTTGCACCCGTTGCTTCCGCCTCCTCTGCAGCGACTCGCCGTTCAATATCTTCTTGTAGTCGTAGTCGGTAGAATTCACGACGGGCAATATCATAAGCAGCGCTCTTTGTCATATCGGGGACATTGTTTAAAAGCCAAAGCTGGCGTTGAACGACACTGTTGAAATGGAAGAAAAGTGGTCAGCAGCCGTGGTTGACTAACTATTGGGGCGCATGCATCTCAAGCGATTGCGTCGCATGGCACATACCTTTCACCGTCCAATCTCTTCCCTGGCTGCTGGAGCCGGCTCCAGTCATAATGTTCGGATTCCTTGCCGGTGCTTTCGACAAGGACACGGGGTCTAGCAAGTTCCCAAGGGTGATCACGGAAGAACTCATGTCGCAGCTGATCTTCCTCGTATTTGATCTCTGTCGGCAAGAACATACGGCTTGCCTTCTTTGGTTTCATCCGTTTCTCTTGAACCTCGAAGACGACCTGCGGCTTCGAGGCACCGGGAAGCGTCTTCACGCGCTGTCGGACGAGCTGATGCTGAGGTGGTTGGTTTCGCACAAGGACTTGAGCAGGTGGAATATCGGCCACTACATCAAGCCACTTCGGGGGAGCGCGAATCTTGCCAGCCGCATGCTGTTGCAATGCTGTTTGGCGAACCCGAAGTGCTGTGAAATTGTATTTGCCCATAGTGGCTGGGAGAGACGGCCTCGGTAGGCCCTTTCGAATGTATGATTCGAGACTGTCCAATGTTGGAGGAACACCCCTAGTCTGAAGGCCTCTTTCTTCAGTTTTTGCAACGCGATGAGCAATTCGGCCGTTCCAGGTCAGCTTCTTGTGCTCTGAAGTTATGGAGTGCGGGTGTGAAAAAGAGACCCGAGCGGAGAGGGAAATGCACGGCTCCGATTGGCCCGACCGACTGGCTCCGCCCAAGCGCAGAGAAAGTCGAGAAATGGAAGTTCTCAAGACAATCGACGCAAAGGCCATAATACATTACTCGCTCGCCGGGGAGAGCTCCAATATCATCGCTCAATCACGAGCAGAACTAATTGCATTTGTCTGACGAACCCGCGTCTCATCGAATTCACTGCTCTCCCCAATATCTTGCTGTTCTTCCTTCCACCTTTCTATCTCATCGCTCTCCGTCGCTTGAAGAGCAAGCTGCTCTACGTTCTTCAACCTGCTCGAGAGTCCCTCGAGATATGCATGGCTGATCCGATGCCACGATGTCTGCCATCTCATGCCTCATTTCAATAGGTCCCAGAGCTCACCCGACGCGGGAATTCCTCATTTGCAGGCGCCGGATACTTGCTTTTCCCGCAATTCCCGCTCGATGCCAATCTCAGATACACCGTCATTCCACTACAATGCCTCGATCAAAAGACTCGGAACCTCTCGAGGTGTTCGTCCGTCCGTTGCATCTATAGCAGAAATTTTCGTCAACTCTTTGGTCATGGCGAGTTTCTGTCGCGAACACTCTCGTCGTAACAGAGGGCTTTCTACACTGGCTGTCAAGACTTCAACCCACAATCTGGCTCATATTAAAGGAAAGAGTTTGACAATCATCAGGCGGCTGACGTCTGGGAAGCGCCCGACCTCTTCAAACTCGCAGGTGGGGTGTTTTGGCTTTGACAGATTGCGGGCGCAACGAACCTTCAACTCGGGTGTCGTGCAGAAGGTTAAGGATGATGATCAGGGGGAGGGCTATGGGATTGAGAAGGACGTGGCATGTCTGGATCGACGGGCTGAAGACCTCGGAGCAGGTCGAAAACAAGGTCATAATGGCCAGTCCGCATCACTCCGCTCGAAGAGAAAGTCATTCCCCGATGACACTAGTCCCTCGAAAGAGCCCCATCCTAACGCTTTTGACGAATTTTTTTCCAACAAAAAGGAAGGCCAGTTTGATGCACTGGAAAGCCCCATTCATCTTATAGAGCCACTCTCTGGGAAGCAATCAAACCCCTCGAGCTCGGAGACGCATCCTACAAAGTTGGAATGTTTATTAGACCGAAAGGAAGCGTCCGGTCCCGATGCGGACCTTTCACAGACGCAAGCGCCACCGCTCAAAGTCGGAAAAGATACCGACAGAGACGCCATTGAATTCCAAGCCGTTGAGAGATTCCTTGAAGCGGTCGAGGATCCTAAAAAAACAAATCAGTATATCTTCCGTCTCTACAGAGACCTTCCGTCACCCGGTGTGGCGCACCTTTCGAAGCGCACCCGCAGTATTGTTTTGCGTCGAATGTCCCAGCCTCCCAATCGTCGTTGGGCTGACGCACGGCGCTATCTAGCTATAGTGGAAGATATGATTGCTGCTAAGCTTCCATTGTCACCCGCCTTATGGACATCTGCTATTCACCTGGCAGGCAGGGCGATGGGCCATGTGAAGAAACAAGATCTCGTACGATCAATTGGCATCTGGCAGCAAATGGAACACTTGGCGGGAATTGAGTCCGACCCTGTGGTTTTCACTATTCTGTTTGATATTGCCATCAAAGCGAGTCAGTTCACAGTAGCAGACAGGTTGCTTCAAGAGATGTCAAAGCGCGGCATTGAGTTCCGGCGTGCCGGCAAGGTCTCAAAGATTTACTATTATGGAATGCTGCGCGACGTCAACGGTATCCATCGGGCATTCGATGAGTTTCTAGCAGCAGGGGAAATCGTGGACACAGCGGTCCTCAATTGTCTAATGACATCGTTCATCAGGGCTGGTAAAATCCGGATCGCGGAATCGCTGTACCAACGGATGATGCAGGCGCAGGCGGCTGCACGAAGAGCCGAAGATACTGATGACAAGGGGGCGCCGACCCACCAACCGGCGCTTGCTTCGGAGTTGGTGTTGTACAGGAAAGCAGCTAGGGAGCTCAATCGTGCTTTTGAGAAGGCGGCTCGTAATAAACACACTTTGCCAGCACACTATCGCGCCCTACAAGAGTCCATCCCGATGAGCCCGGACACGCGAACATTTCACATCTTTCTTTCTTACCATGCACTCCACTCCGGTAATCTGCAAGCTTTCTCGAAGATTGTAGAGGATATGGAGAAGACATTCGCAATTCCACCTCGCGGTATGATATATTTGTTACTTTTCGAAGGCTTTGCTCGCCATGGCCGAAAGAAGAAAGGCTGGACGGCGGATAAGTTACGGTTCGCTTGGCGATCATATCTTCGTGCTCTTTATGAGTCAAGGACAAGGCTGAACGGAGACTTCTCTATTCATCGACCTACCCTTACTTGGGAGAACCCATTGAAGGCTGACTCCGCGACTGTGCTGACACCATTGGCGGATTCTTCTCGACCCACGCTTGGTTTGTACACTCCACTACCGTCAAGCACTGCCGATATCAAGGCTGTTTCGAACATCAGTGAACGGATGGACGGAAACGATGTCCCCAGCACCAGTGAGATCAAGGATACTTCAGAAGAGAACGAAGTCCACGATAACAGCCAAGACATCGACGAAGAAAAAGCTGAAATAAACGACGGTGAACAGACTATAGAGCTCGACGATGGTATTGATCTCGATGTCGACGACCTCTTTCTCGTCCCAACAGAAAGCGCGCCGAGTGGCTCGGACCCTATGGAGCATGAACTTGGGCGCAGGATCGAGAACGGAGTATTCCTCGGCCGTCGAATGATCCTCGTGGTCATTCGAGCATTTGGCACCTGCTGTGCGCCTGAAGAGGTGATGGACGTGTGGTTGTCACTGGAGCGCATCTGGCGGCCTCAAAAGCGAAAGGCGCTGGATGTCCTCGCCGTCAAGGAGGAGCTGAATAAGTACATTAAAGATCTTACTGATTGATGATGGCTTGTGGGAGCAGTGCTTTGAACTTGTATATTATCTACCTGTATATAAATACCCTCAGAGTAAAGTCAATTCTGACATATAGACAAACCATTATGTGCTCGGCAAGTCGATCTCGATTACATGTAGAAGGTCAACGGACTGCTCCTGCTGTCTCATGCTGAGTATCACTCCAACATAGTTGTCACGTGATATCGCGTTTCCCTTCTTTCCGCGTCGACGCGCGTATTCAGATAACTTGGCCGAACAATAATTGTCTTCATCACTGTCCATTCTGCACTCACTCCTGGTCTCAACGATGCAGAGATGCTTAACGGCGGGTTGCAGCGCCGCAAAGTAGACTTGGATTTCTACTTGCAGCGTGTCTTCCGCAAGCAATCATTTCGGTAAGTTACTGGAATGCCTCTGCCGCATAGGGCTCGAGAAAACACTGACGTGCCACACCTTGATACCAGTCCTCTTCAACGCGAAGTTATAACAGCTGCTGTTGAGGGCCATGACGTCTTCTTGCAGGCATCGACATCCTTTGGAAAGAGCTTGTGCTTCCAGCTGCCTGCTGTCCTCAGCCATGGCGGTTGGTCCACCCTCCACCAATTCAAGAAATTGATATTTCCCTAAGGCATTTCCCTTGTTTGCTTATTCTCTTCGTCGACAGTGACCGTTGTGGTGTGTCCTCTTCTCGCTTTGATGGTAAGTAGTTCTCTTCGGCCGTTCCCACCTTTATCTACATTTGCAGTCCATTAAAGCTGTGTCCTCCAATAGACGGATCAGGTGAATGCACTTCAGGCGCTGGGAGTAGCAGTATCCACCATCAACTCGACGACTCCTTTAGCTGAAAGACGGGTGATTACAGACGATCTTCTTTCTGGGCACCCGAGGACACGTCTGCTTTATGTGACGCCAGAATTATGCCAGACAACGGCGTTCAGGCGGACTCTTCAGACCATGCATTCCCAGGGGGAATTGATCCGCATAGCCATTGATGAAGCCCATTGTATTAGCGAATGGGGCCACGACTTTCGCCCGGCTTACAAACAGCTCTCTTGGTTCAAGCGTCATCTGAACGAGCCCCCAGTCCCAATAAGTGCCTTCACAGCCACAGCCACACCACGTGTACGAGCAGATATCATCAACATCCTTGGTTTAGAGCCTGCTCGGCTGAAGTTCTTCAACACTCCCTCTGCTCGGCCGAACATCCACTATGAGATCAGATATCTCGAAGATTTTTCAGAAGACCCGCTTGAGATTGAAGAATTTCAGCTGAACGACCTCCACTCGTGGTTGAAATCCATCCGAGAGCGACGAGAAGCTAGGCTAGATTCCAAGGACGCCGTACTTCCCCCGGTTTTCGGCATCGTCTACGTGCCTTTCCGCGTGATTTCTGAACAGCTAGCCACCGCTCTCACGAAAGTGTCCGATGGAAGCATCCGTGCAGTAGCTTATCACGCCGGTCTCTCCTCCGAAGACAGGAATCGCGTGCAGACCGAGTGGACTGCTTCACGGCCTTTGGCTGCTGAGGCAGGGCCCCATCCATCATTCTATATCATTGTTGCGACTAACGCGTTCGGCATGGGCATTGATAACTCCCACGTTCGCTTTGTGGTTCACTGGACTCCTCCCCGCAGCTTCGAGGGTCTCGTTCAGGAATCTGGCCGGGCAGGTCGAGACGGCCGCGCCGCCGCCTCCCTTGTCTATTATAACACCCAGGAACGAGACCGGGTCCTCGATCGCCTGTACAAGGACGTCCAGAACGCCAAGATCCGAGCTGGTATTAAAGGCGACAACAGAAATGAGAACCTGGACTCATATACCAAAGCCGTAAATAACTTGCAGAGCCACAGGGCCCGGCTGCAGAGCTTCAAACAGGTAATCAGATATTGCGAAACGACGACCCAATGCAGACATGAGCTCATCAAGGACTTCTTCGGTGATCAGGAGCTTGAGATGATGGGCTCCCAAGTCGCAGACGGCCACGTCAAGACCGAGGGCCTGACCGTGTCCCCTTGTGACTTTGCCTGTGACTTTTGCAAATACGGCACGCTTGAGCTGAGGAGACGAAAGGCGAGGATGCCGCCTCCGAGCGACCCTTCAGCTTTCATGGACTACAACCTCGTTCAGATTATCCAAAGAATGTTTCGCGGTCTCCACTAGAGTGCTTGTTATTGGCGATATTGATACTTTAGATCTATGCAAGGACCTGAAAATGACGAGGTTCTCAAAACAGGAGTGCATAGCTTTGCAAAGACGGTATGTGTAAAGATTTTCTTTGGCAGGCCTTGCCCTTGCAACTATTAGATACCGGTGTCATTAGAAGTTTGCTATCAACTGATGAGTATGTTGCAGATCTCAAATCGAGGTTCGTGAATGAGCATAGATTGACAAAATCCCAGTGATAATCTACAAGTGCCGAAGGCCAACCACACTCAATTAATTGACTGCCAAAAGACTTATTGTAAGAAACGAGATGGGAAGCTTGAAGATTACTGCTCGACAATCTGCTCGATCGATAGAATAAAGCGTCCTCCCTTGCGAGCCCATGGAACCATGGCATAACATCTCTAAAGACCAGGAGGTGGCGGAACCTAATTGACAACGTTAGTACGAAATCTCCATCGTTGAGCTCAGATGATGCTTACAGCACTGTAGCTGCCACCACCAGGCGGCGGCGGAGGGGGAGAGCCAGAGCCAGGAGGTGGCGGGGGTGGGGCTTCGCCAGCTGGAGGTGGTGCTGGAGGGGCAGGACTCTGGGACTGGGAAGACTGCTGCTGCTGTTGAGCGGCCTGTTGGTAGTACTGGTAGTATGCTACGTAGTTCTGGTAGCCACCGTAGGCCGCATAGGGGTCCGATCCGTAATACTGCGCGTACTGTGCGCTATAGTCAGCCGGGCTTGCGGCACCAGCGGCACCCGACGTCCCTGATGCAGCCTGCGCAGGACTAGCCGTCGCAGAGGGCGAGTTGGAGTGGTGCTGGTTATGTTGGCCAGAGTAACCACCACCGCCGTGACCGCCTCCATAGTAGCGATCACCACCACGTTGACCATATCCGCCATAGCTGTGCTGAGGCGGATTTTCCTTGAAGCGCTGATATTGTTCCCTGACATTGCCTAGAAGGTCCTCACAGAGTTCCTTAGCAGCCTGGACATCATTTGGATCGGGGCCGCTTCATTTTGTCAGTCAATCGAGCCGAATCAGAACTGGGAGTGGAATTGCACTTACGCTACGTGCAGAAACATGGGCTCATCACTTTCCCTGCCGGTGCTTGGTTCCAAGAAACCGGAGCCACGGCCCTTGATCTGCACCTTGCAACGAGTCTTCTGTTGAATGTGCTTCACATATGCACCGCCTTGTCCGACAACTTGGGCTCGGAGATTGAATCCAGGGATCGGTTCCAGGTCAACCGGAATCCGTTCCTCGGGCCATTTACGCTGTACGCAATTAGCGCCTTCTCAGAAGTGAACAAGTGGACGAGTGCATACACGGCCGTATTCATCACGCTCAACCGGATCGGGCTCGCGCCGACGGAATCGTCGCTCGTCAACGAGATTCGGTAGCTCCTTCTGCATCAGTTCGTCGATCAAGGCCACGGCCTTTTCGAGGCCTTCTTTGGACGTGCTTGTTACGTGGAGGTACAGCGGCGGGTTCTACACAAACCATATTAGCACAAGAACACTCCGGGGCAACAGAAGGAAGGATAAACCACATACCGCGGCAGTGGCCATGCTCTTGTCGGGATAATAGCTTCCTCGGGTAGTGACATCTTTATAGTAAGACTTGATGAGCTTCCTTCTTGATCAAAAGTTTGACAATAATATAAATGTGGAATGAAGGCGTACCGGCGCCAGTTTGGTCTTTAATCTAAATGTCACGCAGCGGAGGTCAGCAGATGAAAATGAGGGTAAGTGAGATGCTATGGATGGTTTGATTTGGGTAAGCTTTAGCCACGACCACGAAAGAGAACAGAAATGAAACGGTAGCCGGCTTGCACAATAGTGCCTGGAATATCAGCAGACGCAAACAGGAATAATTACCATCTTTTGGGTGGAACCCTTGGTCAACGTGTAGCGGTTGCGCAGGTCATTGATTTCAATATCTTTGATGTAATCGCCGTCAGCAACGTAGATTTCAGGGTTCAACTTCTTCGAGTCGGAGCCGGAGGGCGAAGCAGCATTCGGTGCGGGACTGGCGGTCTAGAAAGAACGAAGGGCACCAAGTAAGCAACAGTCGCATTATAAGCACAGGACCATTTCGATTTCTCACCGAACGTATGGGAGGGACATCGACGTGCTGAATTCCTTTCTTCGCTTGCAACTGGGCGTTGATCTTGGCCGCTGCGGCAGCTGTTCAGATTTCCCCGACTTGTCAGCTTCTGAGTAAAGAATGAGCTTCGCAGCGTTCTTGCTGGTCATACCTGCTGCAGCTGCAGGATCTACAGAGCCTGACTTCCTCGAGCCATCGGCGCCTGGGCTGTAGGGTTCACGACTGAGAGGACTGCGAGTGCGAGTGGATTCAGGCTGTCGCGAAGAAGGAGACCGAGAGCGACGGTCAAATCGTGAAGCTCGTCGCGGCTCAGGCTCCGTCTGATCGAAGCGAGAGCGTTTGGCACGGCGTTCGTCGTCAGCCATGATAGGCGATGTATATGGGGAAGAGGAAGAATTATGCGACTGGACGGGCGCAATCACAGATGGTCCAGAACAAGCCCAAGATAGGAGGACCTTAGAAGTCCAAAAGCAACAAAAAGGTTCGGTGGAGTTAGAAGATCAGCCCAAAGGACGCTAGTGTAACTAACAGCAGCGCCGGGACACTTTTTCTCTTCGGTCCGGAGTATGGAAGAATGGCCAATCGCAGGGGGGTTTAGTCAAGGAGCATCCAGAGGTTGTGAGCTCTGATTGAGGTGTTATCGTCCACAAAGCTAGTCAGTAAGTAGTGTTATGATAGAGCCCTGCGGCAGTTGAGCAGACTAGGTTCTTCTGTTATCCTTCAGAACAAAGACACGAATAGTAGAAGATTGGCGATGTGCAGCTGCTTCAGATCATGTGATGATGTGCTATACCGCCATCTTCTCACTAGTATAAAGAAAGCCTAGCGGTATTGTCACACTGGTAAGTGACATACGCCCGGCCTGAGTCAGCTCCCCCCGACGTCGGAAGACGCGAGTATAAAATGCGATTTATGACTACCGACTGACTCCCTCTCGTCCCAAAAAAGACTCCATTGAGTCGCATCAACCTCCCTTGTTTTGCCTGCTTTTGTCGCAGGCCAATTCGGGAGATCATGTCTTTCCGACGCCCTCTGATGCTGTCGTCGGCAGCATCGGCGCCCTTTCTAGCGGTGTCTTACAAAACCTCCCGAGTGGCAGCCAGTCTTCCCCGATTCACCACATCCAGAGCCTCGTCTAGCTCGACCTCGGCATTGGCCTACAAGGCCTTGCACCGTCGCTCGCCTCTCCCTCTCCCTGTTTCCGATGTCTCCCCGCAATGGGACGCCCCCACGGCCGTGTCGTCGATCCTGTACGAGACCCCCGTCGCACCGACCAATCCTCCGAAGCGTCACATCCTGAACTGCCTGGTGCAGAACGAGCCCGGTGTGCTGTCCCGCGTGTCTGGAATCCTGGCCGCCCGCGGCTTCAATATCGACAGCTTGGTCGTCTGCAACACCGAGGTCGAGGATCTGTCTCGCATGACCATCGTGCTGCAGGGCCAGGACGGTGTCGTCGAACAGGCCCGCAGACAGCTGGACGACCTCGTCCCCGTCTGGGCCGTCCTCGACTACACCGACTCCGCCCTCGTGCAGCGCGAGCTCCTGCTCGCCAAGGTCAGCATCCTGGGCCCCGAGTTCTTCGAGGAGCTGCTCCAGCACCACCGCGAGATCACCACGCCCGGTGACGCCCTGGAAGGGCAGAAGGACAGGGCTGGCGATGCGAAGACCAAGAAAGTGGAGTTCCATCCTCGCCATCTGCCTCCTAGTCAGGCACTGAGACACAAGCATGAGCATCTTGATGCCATCACCCGCCTGACTCACCAGTTCGGCGGCAAGGTTCTGGACATTAGCACCAACAACTGCATTGTTGAAGTGTAAGTCTGCTCCTTTGTAATTCGCGATCTACCATCGACTGACATTCGACAGTTCCGCCAAGCCTTCTCGTATTGACTCCTTCCTGAAGCTTATCAGCCCCTTCGGTATTCTCGAGTCCACACGGACTGGTCTCATGGCCCTTCCTCGTTCTCCTCTTACTTCTGAGCCCAGCGAGGAGCTTGAGAAGGAGGCTGCCGATGTTGTCGATGCTAGCACCCTTCCTCCTGGTTAATTACTATGTCCGATACGAAATCTGTAATTCGAAACCATGTGGATTGACCATTTTCCTTGGTAACAGTTTATAACTGATAGGTCTTTTTGTGGGAATATCAAATTGATTGGTTCATTCTGAGCTCGGTGTCCGGCTTCGTGCTTGTATATCCTATCACTTTCTCCCTTGAATTTGGTTTATATCGCGCATTTAATTCCCATCTAATGCGGTCTCAATCCGAAGCCTGCTAGCAAATCTGACTAGGTATTGAAAGGAAAAGCATAATGTAGAATTGGGCTGATCTGTACGTATGCTCAGATCACCCTGCGGTAGAACCCATAGCCAAACGCCGACTTTATACCCTGAGAGCGCCCAAGCAAGTCCCCTAACCCCAAAATACATACTCCAAATTAGAATTTCACATTGGCCTGAATTCCCTTGCTGTGATAGTCAATCGTGGCTTCATACTGGCCTACCCGAACGCCAACCGTGGCCATAGCATCAAGTTCAAGTGAACCTCCCAGAGCTCGTTTTAGAGCATCGTAGCCGATACCATCCGGGTTCATCTCGACAGGCAACCGGGGCGTCTTCGAGACGCCCGGGGGCACCTGGAAAGGAGTGGAGTAGTCAATGCTCCCGACCTCTTCGTGTTCCAAGTAGTAAGCCTTGGCTTCCACGGACGTGATGTCTATCAGCGTCTTCGGGAGAGGTGAGAATAGGGTGAACTCGGCAGTCGATGACCAAAGGTGCAGCTAAGAGCACGCGTAGGTTAGTCACCTGTTCAAAGAGAAACCTGGTCCGAGAACAATCGGCTCTATGCAAAAACACATTGCCCACCGGTGACATGCTAGAACGTGTTCCAGGCTCATGAGGGGAAAACGGCTCCTATCAAGGCAGGTAGTACCGTGGCTTCTTGAATGAATCTTCTGTCCCCATTGTCACCATCAGGCGTCTTGGGCGACCCCGGAATGGACATCCTGGGAAGTTGGAACTCAAAGCCCAACTTTGATAACGCTCGCCCGAGTTTGGGTAATGCTGGGATAGTCCCCTCATGACCCTGCACCGTCACGGTAATGTTGGACCCTAAACCTTGGTTAGAACCTTGAAGATGGGTTCTAGATTTATGTATCTTACCCGAGACACATTTTGATAGAAATTCTCGGCCAGCTTCTACACCATCCTGACCAGCTTCAGATGGCTCCCACATGACGTCGACGTGAACAGTAGCATCTGCCTTCCAAGCCAGCGCGATGTCTAGGGCTGTGATATGGGCAACCTTAGTCCCATTGTACATCATCATAAAGTCGGCGTAAGGTACTGATGCTGAGTATTGGGTTGGATTGGTGACATTCACTCTCGTTTTGACAAGCATGGAAGAGTAGGTTGTAGACCCGACTTCGACGGACTCCAACCGTGGCATCAATTTATCGAAAGAGCCAGAGAACGGAGCTACACAGAGATCAGTCATCTATTTCTTTCGGAAGTTGTCATTGGCAATGTACTCACGCTTGACCTGAATAGCTCCCTCGGCCGGTATGCCTCTGACGGCGAACTGGCCTAGTTTCGTTGCAACTTCCGCATCGACCGCTGCAACGACACGTAGGTCAACGGACTTTCCTTCGAAGATCAGAGATTGGAGAATTTCGGTCAACGCATCTTCATCAGTAACCCTTAGCGGTGCATCCTTCATCGCAAAGTTTACGAGCAAGGCCGGGAAGCCATCTGTATCTTTGATATAACTTGCATTGGCCGGCTGCCACTTTGGAAGATTCAAGACGCCAAGCTTTTTCCCATGGTAGAAGACATCAGCATTGGCACGAACGTGTGGGATGTCTATGTGCAGGTTGATCTGCTCCGGCATTGCGACTAGCACCTTGACCAGGGCCGATATTCTTGGATAAGATTCCTCCGAGTCTGGCTCAGCGAACGGATCTGGAAGACTGAGATGCACGTCTGACATCGTGTAGTTCTTAACCAGGTCGTCCAGTGCATGTCCTGTGAAGGGCATTGGTACTGTGACACCTTTCAAGATGTCTGCAAGCCAGGGTGGAGTTTTCAGAGATGGGTTATCACCTCCACGAATGTAGACCGTAGTCGGGCGGCCATTCATATAGCTCTTGACGAGAAAATCAAGCGGCGAGTCTTCTCGTCCGGGACATGATTTTGTCAATTCATCGGAGAGAGTTTGCATTGTACCAGCCACATTCACGACGGCACTGCGGCCAGGTTTGACCTGAAATTCCTTTGTGATGGCATCTGCTACCAAGATGTTGGGGTCCCCTGGCGAGCAATTCGGTACAAGCAGCTCAAACCCGAGCGATGGTATCGCCAGGGACAAAGGAGAATCAATCGATGCAGTGAGCGACACATCAAATGCCAATGTGCCACTTCCGCCAGGGGTATCCACGTCATAGACGTTGAGCTTCGAGATTTTGACGTCAGGCAAAGCAGGGAAGTCTTTATCTATAGACAGTATCAGCGATTGAG
This sequence comes from Aspergillus hiratsukae, assembly GCA_014281905.1. NCBI lineage: Eukaryota > Fungi > Ascomycota > Eurotiomycetes > Eurotiales > Aspergillaceae > Aspergillus > Aspergillus hiratsukae. The sequence goes on from JACBAD010002125.1 coordinate 80,846, forward strand.
AAACCCTCTGCCAATGATGAACAACAGCAACAGGGAAGGGAACTAACCTTCGAATGTCACAGAGTGAGTCACGATTTTTTCACCCAAGCTCAGTAAACCTGATTTGAGATGAACAATGGCCTTTCCATTTAATCTGAGCTGACCAAGTCTCCCTTCAATCCAATCATCCGCCACCGCACGAATACCCTGAAGGTCGCCGGCGGTCAAATCTGCCAGGAAATCAACATTGTTTGTATGGCCATTCTGAACATTCACTTTGATGGAGGGCAGAGAGGCCGTGCCGACGAGAATATTCCCATAGTCTGGAAGGTAGACCTGTACCTCCGACTGACCCGTTTCGACTTCTCTGCTAATCCATGTGACCAAACGGCCCAGAGTCCGGACTCCCTGCTTCTGAACACGGTCTGCATCCAAGACAAATTTCCCTTGAATTCTGGTTCGCACACCATCCGCAGTCGTGGAATTGATGGAAATATCCGTAGGTTTGAATATTGCAGCTTCTTTTGCATATTCCTTCACGACAGCTGGTGCAACATAAACGAATACAAGGATGGACACGACGGGAATCATCGTGACGAGCGCGCAGAGGAATTGCCATTTTATCCTGCCATTCCAACGCTTGGAATACTTGTGCAACCTGGAGGTCTCAGACGCTGACGATGAGGCCGATGCTCTCCGAGGCGCCGTGCCGTACGCAACAATATCACCATCATCGCGGCGGACTAAGAGAGGTGTCGACTCCGACGACAACTCGAATGCTCGAATCGGTCGATCTGCGTGAGATGACGAGCCATCCGTAGAGCGTGGTCGATTAGTTCCCTCGTTGAGCAGAGGTCTGCTCTCTTCATCAGCCATAATGGCTGGAAGAGTGGGGAAGATAGCGCAATGTGGAGCGATAGAATCGACGGTACAGAGGAGTTATGGAGATAGAACAGAGAATCTATACGAGTACTATAGAAAGATGTAATCTATAACAATAACAAGATCAAAGATGATGAGAACGAGAAAGGTTGATGGTTAAATAGGTAAGGTACCCATACTTGGAGCATCGGATAGTGTCAAGGTGGGTGATGATCAACGACGTAAGTAGGACCTCTCTAACACCGCCAACAGCCCAATAAAATGCTGATAAGAGCGACTCCAGATGTGGAGAGCTCAACCAACCAGTCTAATACCTTTAGCCAACTGGGGATCAACTATCGATAATTGGATACACTAAACTGCTTTTATTTTCGACTGAATCATTCTCCAGGTGGGTAGACTGGGTATAGCTTTGTAATTGTTTGGATACTTTTCTCTGAGTCATTCCTTACTGACTTATATCACCACATCTACAAGCTCGTCAGTTCTCTCAATTTCTTATTTCAACCTCACCCACCATGGCTTGCGGTCTAAAACTGGCTGCCACCCGATACGGCGCATTGAACGGCCAACACTTGCGTCAACGGGTCTCCCTCAATGGCTTACGACGATATTCGTCCCAGACAGCCCCTCCTACCTCCTTTCGTCCTACCTCTCCGTTCGCACCTCGCCATTTTCTCTCCATTGCCGATCTGACACCCACCGAGTTCACTACTCTTGTCCGCAATGCCTCTTCGTACAAACGCTCGATCAAATCGGGCTCCGTGCCTCAGAATCTTCTTGGAGCCCTGAACGGAAAGACCGTTGCCATGATGTTCAGTAAACGGAGCACTCGAACCAGGATTTCGACCGAGGGTGCCGTGGTGCAGATGGGAGGACACCCGATGTTCCTGGGAAAAGATGACATTCAATTGGGTGTTAATGAGTCCCTATACGACACCGCCGTGGTGGTCTCTTCGATGGTGTCTTGCATCGTGGCTCGCGTCGGCAAGCATGCCGAAGTTGCCGGCCTCGCGAAACACTCAACCGTCCCTGTGATCAACGCTCTCTGTGACTCATTCCACCCGCTGCAAGCCATTGCCGATTTTCAGACGATGTCCGAAACTTTCACCTCCAAGGCTCATGGTCTCTCCAGCCTGGGTCTGGAGGGCCTGAAAATCGCCTGGATCGGCGATGCGAACAACGTTTTGTTTGACATGGCCATTGCGGCAACCAAGATGGGCATTGACCTGGCCGTTGCCACGCCCAAGGGCTATGAGATTCCTGCGCACATGCTGGACATCATCAAGAAGGCTGGAGACGGCGTGTCCAGCCCCGGAAAGCTCATCCAGACCACTGTTCCTGAGGAAGCTGTCAAGGACGCAGATGTTCTGGTCACAGACACTTGGGTATCTATGGGACAGGAAGCCGAATCGATCAAGCGACTCAGGGACTTTGAAGGCTTCCAGATCACAGCCGAGCTGGCCAAGCGAGGTGGTGCCAAGGAAGGGTGGAAATTTATGCACTGCTTGCCCCGTCACCCGGAGGAGGTGAACGATGAAGTCTTCTACAGCCCCCGGTCCCTAGTCTTCCCTGAAGCAGAGAACCGGCTGTGGGCTGCGATTTCTGCTATCGAAGCATTCGTCGTGAACAAGGGGAAAATCGTATGAAAATATAATAGATTTATAGAAAAGCAAAGCCGAAATCAAATTAGCAAAATTGATCAAGTACCATTCTGCCCATCTACTCTTGTGTATATCCTGATTAATAGAGCTGCATTTCTATGTTGGCAAGGAATTGTTGTGTATCATCAGGTGGATATAGTATCATAGTGGAGATGCGGAGATTTACCCCAGGTTGTGCTCCATCATATGGTAGATACATATTTCCACGAGCACGTCACCAGGTCATAGTCATACAGAGTACTACCAAAACTGAACAAATATCGATTCATCAGATTCATGCTCAGCAACGGTGCACTCTCTCCGATTCTAGACCAAAAAGCCACTTATAACTAACAAGAGCTAAGCTCTCCACTTTCACATGCCGACAGCCACAGCTCGGGCGGAGAAGAGACTTGCTCGCACACCTCCTCTTCCACCTTACGGAGTACATCATCCCATCATACCTCCAGCTTGCAAGCTACTAAGACTTTAAGCTTGTCATTCTTCTCTTCTTCAGCCCTGACCCCTTCATCAAGCTCTCAACAGGAAATCGGAATGGATGTACGACTCTCTCCTTTCCTGGGTGTCCCTTCCATCTATCTACTCACTCAGCTTCACAGGTCTCTGCATCCCCAAGCGGGAGCGGATTTCGATCCCGCCGGTCATATCCCTCACTGAATCATGTTTCCCTTGCACCATTGACAAATCGGTTCCCCATCGACGACGCAGAGCCAGAGGACTATTTCTCACCACGAGATGAGCGGCCTGCCGACACACCGACCCGGACATCCTATCTCTCAAGCTATTCCGTCCCAGGGACCCCAGGCGTCCTCTCGTATTCTCGCAGCGGATCCCGAGTCCGTCTGCACTCCCGAAGCAAGAGCTCAAGCCGTATCCACCGCAGCGACAGCAGCCTGCAGAGCCAGGACGACGCACAACCCCTGCACCATCACCAACATCAACCCGGATCCAAGAAGAAGCGCGCACATCAACCGTCCGAGTCGGCCGGACGCCGCGACGCAGAATGGATGCTCCGAGCCGGGATCGCGCTCGCGTCGTCCACGCGCGAAGAAAAAGGCCAGAGCTGGCTCATGAAGCGCGAGAGCTCGACGAGTCTCGTCTCGGAAACAAACTACGACAGCCCGGTTTTGGCCCGCCGGTCACGATCCGGGAGGTCGACGCCGGCCGCGCATTCGAGATGGGGATCCCGTGCGGCAAGTCGACGGAACAGTAGACCCGATCTGGCCATGACGAGCCGCGAGGCGCTCTCCACTAGATCAGGGTCGAATGCTCATAGCTCGGCTGGTGCTGACGAGGAAACTCGCCATTTCGTCCCTGACTTTGTGGATGAGCGTATCCGCGCGGAGATGGCGTCCATCCAGCAATTCGAGGACGGGTACTCCTCGACCGGGGACGAGAAGTCGGACTCGGAGGACGAGATCGACGAGGAGGAACTGCAGCGTTTGACTCGGGAGCGGGGGTTCGGCCTGGGCAGCTGGATCGATCGGATGGTTGAATGGACGCTCTTCGGTGTCGAGGATCTTCCTCTTTCTGCAAATGCCCAGTCCGTTCAGCCAGCAAAGCATCCCGACGCATCTCCAGACGAGAGCAATGTCCTCGATGATCACTCTTCCGCGGCAGAATTGACCGACGACAATGCTAGCGTGTCGGCTGACGAATCTATAGCTCCGACTGTGGTAGAGAAGCCAGGGGAAACTGGAGGCTGGGAGGATGCAGGATGGCTCCTCCGTGTCATGAAACGTGCACTATCATGAGCCTATCCCCATCGTGCAATTTTCATGCATTGCTTCGTTTCTCGACTCGATCATCACTCATAATTCTCGAGAATATGACTATCAAACTTGGCTTCGAGATAATAATGTGGAGTTCCCTCGTTTACTTAGCATCCATCCATACTCATATAAATCATGATCAACCAAGATTCTGCAGATTCATTGTGAATACATGACTAATTTACAATCTACCCCCCTGCCATTCCCCTTCGATTCCGTCTCACCCTCTAGATATGTTTGACAGTCGCATCAATGTGGCAAGAGGCCCATATCCATACCCACATGTAGTCTCTGATGCCTCCCATGTTTCACAGTGCTGCGCGGCGACGATCATTCTGGGTTTAAAAGCTTGTCTAGACTCAATTCCCAATCGACGCATCGTGAATGCGACTTGTTTCGTCAGAAACCGAGCATGCTAGCCATGCACGGATATAGAGCATCTGTATCTTTTACTTGACACATGGTCCATCTGGCACAATAATTCAGGATATGGACGAAGCCACCGTAGTTGAAGATGACACCAAGTTTCAGCCACCAGTATGATTGACAAGAGGGGAAAAAGAATCGGCAAAGGGTATACAAGACAGGTAGCGGACATAGGGGAAATGATTGCCTTCAAATGGCACAAAATCCAGGGATAATCTTAAGAAGTAGGCCGTAGCAGAATAGAAAAGAAATGAAGAAGGAAAAGTGAGTAGAATGAACGAAGAATTCGAGAGAAAAAGAGGCTAGCGATGGTTCGTGTGGTGGTGGTATGATGTAGCTTGACAGGCAAGAAGACGCCGATGGCTGAAGTATTCGCCGTAAACTTGTGGTCTCTCTAGGTAACGATAAAAAAGACGGCGAGCCTGGCTTTCGAAAATATGACACAATAAATAAAGCGCTGTGTCCCTTTGCAAACTGTAAACGTCAGGAGATCCTCAACTTTCTAATTCATGCAATAGGTATCGTGATCGTATCATATGTCGGCGTGCACGGTCGAGGAATCGGACAGTAGCTATCGAAAACGACGAGGCAAAGTCGCAATGCTGCCGCAAGGGTGCATCAAGTTGCATCAGAGGAGCGAGACCGCGAGAAGTGCTTCTCTACCAGGGCCCAACTTTGACGGGAGTTCCCATGCCATAAGTGCCGGAGAGTAACTGCTCCCGAACCGAGGCAAGGTCTCCGCCGGTCGAACTAGGATAGCCTTGGGAGTCTGGGCCGTGCATCCAACCCAAGCTGTTACAAAGCTCGTTAACGGCGGCCTGAAGTCGACCACCGGCATTCTGGTTATGCTTCGCCAGTTTCTGATCCCATCCACCATACTGTAACTGAATTCCTCCACCACGCTTCGCCGCCTCCCGGATTACCAGAATCCATGCCTTGCAAATTTCATCATACGCAGAGTCCCGCTCTATGTTGTTCTGTGGTGAGTGCCATCGTGGCAATGCGTGAATGATATCTGTTGCCCCGTCCAGATAACTCAGAGACACGGACGCTTGAGATTCATGTGGCGGCAAGAAATGCGGCGTGAAGTCACTCAGAGCATCCAGGAGATTCCCCAGCGGCTGTCGAACACGGTTGTAGGCATAGTCCGACTCAGGGTTGCCACCTAACGGAAACGAGTTTTGTAGAGTCGATTGGTAATTCCGGAGAACCTGGAGAGCAGAGGAAACACTCGGACGTGGAGATGTGTGGATCACTTCGTCAGCCAAAGCTGGGTGGCGCTCGCACATTGACCGTAGTATCCCCCTTAAGGCATCTGTGTCGAGGGTTTCCAACAGTCGAGGGAGGGAGAGTGGTCTACCAGAGACGTTGGGGCGGGACCGTTTGAAGGAGCGAGGAGCCGGAAGAGATCGAGGAGTGAAGGCCGGGGAGTTGGTGGGAGAAGCTGACATCCGTCCATCGTGATCGTTGCCATCATCATCGGCTTTCCGTTTACGGTTGCTGGGTGTATGAGTAGGGGTAGACACTGGAATACTCATCAGCTCCAGACCTCGATCCTGAAAACCCCAAAAGTCACTTACTTGGATGTGGAGAGGAGAGACGAGAATACTCGTAGAAGTGTGGAGGCACAGGTGGTGTAGCCACCAAGCTGTTCATGATGGGTCACAAACAGTTGGTGGGCAAAGAAGTGCCGATATCTCTCAGTGGCGGAGGGCGACGAGGATTTAGAGCACAAGAAATTAGGAGGATCGGAAGGAGGGATAAAACAAGGGAAAGACAATATTCCAAACAAGAAAAGATGGAGGACTAGAGAAAAGAAAGAGAGAGAGAGAGGGTGTGTAAGGATGAGCTGGGTTGAGGTGAGGTGAGTGGTGGCCCGGTGGGGAAGGGCGAAAGAAAGAAAAGCGGTGGACTTGCACTTTTGCAGGCGGTTGCGGGAGGCAACGCAGGCCGACTGCGCAGGTTTCTGGTCCATGACACCATCCATGATACGATCATTACAAGTGAAGTTCCAGGGGACGAGGTTCCATTTCTACATTTAGATTTGATCCGGTAGAAGCTTAAGAACATGTTTTGAAAATTGTATCATAGAAAGGTATGTCGTCCATTCGAGTAGAAGAAACAGACAATGAAAACCGTCTTTTAATATCCGACGCCATGAAAATGCGAAACCTCAAAAACGACTGTGACCATATGACACATACATGCCTCCTACCAACAGAGGTCATAGGAAGTATAAAATGAAAAGAGATGATATCTACAAGTACAGGGACTGTGCAGCCACAATGTCCCTGCGCACCTTAGTGAGAGCTTCCTCGAATTTGCTCTCAAGTTCCTCGTTACCCATAACCTTCGAGGCTTGCGCCATCTGACGGAGACACTCCTCCAGTCGACGGAAGACCCGAATCAAGGATCCTTCATAAACATCGGTCATTTTACTAATGAGACAGGAAAGTTAGTTTCGAAGTAGACCTCGACTCGGAGTGCCGACAGATCGACAACTTACCAAATATCAGCAAAGGATTTGCCGTTCGCCCATTCGTAGATGACTTCCATAAGCTCCCAGTGGAAACTGTTTACATATTCCTCCTCGTTGACAGCCAGCTTGGATTCTTGAGAGACCTTGGCAACTATCCGGGCCTGCGCTTGGATCTCCTTTAGAGGCTTCGCCAGCTCGTCCCGCGTCAGAGCAGGAGTCTCCTTGGACTTCTCCTCAAAAACGAATACACTCAACACCGCAGCGATTTGTTCCGGAGAAAGTTTGTTGAAGAAACCATTGAAAAGAAGCTCGCTGAGCATGAGCTCGTCTCCCGTGCTGATTTCGCAGGCGACTCGTGCCTTCAACTGCACGACTTCGGCCTCGTTAATGAAACCGAACCGACGAAGTACACGCTTACGGCACTTGAGCTCATCAAGCTGTATGATGGACATGGCCTCGGAAATCTTCTTCTTCGTCTCCTTGATCTTTGTTCCCAACTCCACCTTCTCCGCATATTGCTCGTAAAGCTCCGGTAGCCGGGGTGAGTTGTGCAGTGGGTTGGACAGCAAACGAGACTCGAGGACTTCAACTTTCTGTGGTGATAGTCAGCAATGTGCACAATACAAAGTAAATCCAGAAGAAGATATGTCTTACTCTGAGTAGTTTCTTGAAACTTTCGTCCTTGATATTCATATCCTCAATCGGATCAAGCGTAGCCATGCCATCAGGGAAGCGCTTCTGGATCTCCAATAGATTTTTCTTGACTCCATTTTTCGCTTCTTTTGGGTTCAGGTCCTTGGGAAGCTTCATGCGTACATGGGATATGGCACGGATGCATTCGGTAAGGACCGGAACGACCTCCATCCGAGAGTTTTCCCCTTCTTTCACCGGCCTGACTCCAGACGGTAACTCCTCAAATGTCTTCGTCGCCACAGACGGGCCTTCGGCAATATTGAGCAAAACATCGACGACATATTTCTTGTCACGGGGAATCTCCTCCGTTGAATTCTTTGGTGGCCTCCGTTGCTTGTAATTGACAACCACGCCCCATCCGAAGTCTTTGTCTTTGTGCTTGATGTGCACTAAACGCCCTGGAGTCATAAAGGTCAAAGAATAATCTGGATGGCTGATGACTGCTTGTATATCATCTGCAAACTTGTCGAGCTGTGTCCTCAATTCGTAGTATTCGCGAATGGTACCTTCGTCGGAAATGGTCATGTTGGCCCTCTTCTCTTCAAATTCCTGGAGTTCTGCAATGGGGTCAGCGCAAATATCCTTCTTCCAGTTATCAATGATCAAGCATACGTTTCTCGAGCTCGGCGACACCGGCCGTGTTTTGGAATTGGTAGAAGCAGTTCTCGAGCATGAACTCGGGCGAGATGCCCTCCACACGCATCAGGTTCAGTACCATATTGTAACCCAAGTGGAAAGCTGAGTTGAGCCTATCCTGCTCTCCGCGCACAATCTCCTTTGCCACCGCAGGATCCATCTCTTCACCAATCATCATGATCACGATACCGCGGTCATCAAGACCTCTTCGACCAGCTCGGCCAGACATCTGGACGAATTCGGATGGCGTTACCCAGCGCTGGCTAAAGCCGTCAAATTTCCGGACGCTCGTGAAGACCACAGTCTTTGCAGGCATGTTCAGACCGATTGAGAATGTTTCCGTCGCGAACAGCACCTTGATAAGTCCTTCTTGGAAGAGAATCTCGATGGTCTCTTTAAGAATAGGAAGCAACCCCGAATGATGGACACCGATACCTCTCCGAAGCAGAGGCAGAATGTTTTGAATCTGAGGCAGGTTCCTGTCTTCTTCGGAAAGCATCTCGATAGCGCTGTTGAAAACCTTGGATACCATCTCCTTCTCCGAATCATCATTGAACGCCAAATTCTTCATATTGAGAGCGTACGCCTCGCATTCACGTTTGCTGAAACTGAAGACAATGACGGGGTTGTAGTTCTTCAGCATGATCATTTTCACAATCTTGTAGATGTCGCTCGGGCCGTCAGTTCCGCCTTTATTTAATTTCTTATCTTTACCCTTTCCCTTCCTCTTGGCCATAGCATCGGACGGGTCATCTCCCTTCTTGTCTGCGATGCTGCTCATTGCCTTTTGGAAGTTCTCTTCGCGGAACGCTCCCTTTTCGTCGACGACGAGATGGATTCCCTCGCCACCCGCGGGGAAGAAGTAGTGTTGTAAAGGGGTAGGTCTGAAATCAGTATATACGACGTGACACGGTTGCTTGTGCATCTTGACGATCCATTCGGCGAACTGAAAGGCATTTGGAATTGTCGCCGACAGGAATACATATCTGACCTTATCCGGTAACAAAATGATCGTCTCTTCCCAAACCACTCCTCGAACTGCCATATCTGTCAGTAGCTTCTAAGGTCAGCAGCACTCCCGATACTCACTGGCATCACGCATGTAATGAATCTCGTCAAAAACGACCCATGCAACTTCGCGCATAATTTCCGAGCCGCGATACAACATGGACCGAAGAATCTAGCTGCAGCGTCAGCAAACACCCAGGATGCGTTTGAATCGTCATGGAGGCCTACCTCTGTTGTCATGACAAGACATGTCGCCGTTGGGTTGATAGTAACATCTCCCGTCATCAAACCAACATCACCAAATTCCGCCGCGAACTCTCGGTATTTCTGGTTACTTAAAGCCTTGATAGGACTTGTGTAGATGACTCTTTGGTTGTTCTTCAAACTTTGCGCGATGGCGTACTCCGCAACTACCGTCTTACCGGCACTGGTATGAGCCGAGACCAGAACACTTTCCTCTCTCTGAATCGATGCAACGGCTACTTGCTGGAACGGATCGAGCGTGAACGGCCACACTCTCGCAGGGTTCTCAGGTGGTTTGTGTTGCGAGATTGGTACGTATGGATAGTTGGGCGGAAGGGCGACCTGATGCCGAACCTGGTGCGACAACTTGACCGAAGTTGTTTCCTGTGCGGCTTGTAGACCTGCCGATCCTGCAACCTCTCGCTCCTGGGCCGTCTCGAATTCGTCTGCTAGTATAGGCTGCGCTTCCTTCTCAAGCCGCGGACGTTTCGCATCAGGTTGTTGCTCGTTGTTCTCGGCCGCAGGCGCTTCAGCCTGTTCCCCATCCGCTACTTCTCGAGCAGGTGCATCGGGAATCTCGATATCCTCCTTGTCCTCCGTCGCTGCGCCATTTTCCTTGACATCGCCATTTACCTGACGCTTCTTGCTCTTGTCTTTCTTGGGTCGCTTGGGTGCGCCATCGGTGACCTTCGCTGCCGTTTGAGGCTGGTCTTCGAAAACATCAAAGAGTTCATCCATGATCGAGACAAACTCCAGAATGAGCCACAGATGGCAGAGACTGAGGCCAAGTTGAGCTGAGACGTCTGTTGTTCTCTGCGATCGACCGAGAAATTTCAATGTTCTTTTTGAGGAAGGCGGCGTATGATTGGGCAGAAACAGTTTTCTGAGGGAACTACCGTCACCACCGGCGAAACCTGCTCTTTTGGTGCAGAAATATCACGTGATACCGTTCCCGTGGAGCCGCCGAAGCTGTATCGTTCCACTCCTTCTCTTCCCTTCCGGATGGTCGATTATCGGGTTACTTCGACGGTATCGTGTCTCCTGCTTCCCTCAAGGTGCGTAGTTGGTACTTTTTGACTGCCTCTGCTTTCAATTGGGTCTGACTTGTGTGTTCAAGATGAACGCCGCCTCTGCTCTCCGCGCCAGAATGGCCACCTCCTTCGTCGCCCGTCGTGGCTTTTCCACCACCCGGGCCCAGCTCGGCAGCCCGTACCACTACGCTGAGGGCCCTCGCTCCAACATTCCCTTCAACCCTCTGACCAAATACTTCTTCTGGAGATACTGGGCTTTCATGGGTTCGTGCTTTCAATTGAATGTCTGCGATGCAGCCGATGAACCATGCTGACCCTAGAATGTAGCCACCGGCTTCGGTCTTCCCTTCGGCATTGCTGGTACGTTCTCGGTCGTCGAACGCAGGATCTTATGTATTCTAACACTGCTTCTAAACAGTTTGGCAAACCTACAAGACCCGTTAAGGAGCTCGGTTACGCTGAGATTTCTCACGCCTCGGCATGCTTGGGCATTGGGAAATGGCGGGAAATGTATCCTATACTTGAAGCATTCGGTATTATGTACAAAGTTCAGAATTCAGTGGATTTCGATGAAGCAGTTCTTGCGGTCTATTTTATCGCTTTCGTTCCTTGTAGTGTTGGTTGTGGTGGATTGTTGCAGATGGGTGATGCCCATTAGAATATGAATGAAGTCATTGGTCGAGCGCTCACTTTTTGTCCGTCCGAAAATTAAAAATCTTTGGCCGGCACAGCTATGTTTGCAGTCCGCAGACCACACAAATAATTGTACATGAAAGCACTAATCCTTTTCGGAGTATTTCGCAAAGGTCTTTTCATGAAGTCGATTAATTGATTACTCTAAATCGACTATTTACTCGCGCAGGCCTCGGCGATACATGGCGGGGTAAAGTCTTCAATATCTTGAAAGATGCGCAACTTGAAAAACGTGCGCCTCGCGGAGGTACATCTTCAGAATGAGCTTCCTCTCACAGCTACCGCGTGGGATACAGCTTCGGACGCTGTAATCTGTACCTTTGGACCTACAGAGGCGAACCCCATCATTGAGCTTCGGAGGAAACACCATGACAGCTACTTTACGAACCCTGTAGGCGCAGAAGTATTTGAAATTATCGCATCCTGGGATGCCCCTTGCCCGCTACCTGATTTGCCCTGCGATCGGGTTCTCTCGCTACATTACTTCGCGGACAATCTCACCGCGTGCTTGGTTTTGGAAGGAGGTGACATCGTCATCGTTCGTGAGGACCCCCTTCCGGGCGAGGATAAGATCGAGATCGTGGGTTCAGTCGATGTTGGCATTACAGCTGCCGCTTGGTCTCCGGATGAGGAGCTACTAGCTCTCACAACTAGAGCCAATACCTTTCTCTATATGACTAGGGAGTTTGAGAATGTTGCTGAAATCACCTTCACCCCCGAAGATCTTAAAGCATCCCAGCATGTTTCCGTGGGCTGGGGCAAGCGAGAGACACAATTTCAAGGAAAGAGAGCCAAAGCCCTCAGGGACCCCACGATACCTGAAAAGGTAGATGAGGGCAGATTGAGCAGCAACGATGACGGCAGAACTACTATCAGCTGGCGCGGTGACGGTGCTTACGTTGCTGTGAACCGTATCGAAGCGGGTGTTCGTCGCGTGATTAGGGTCTACTCCAGAGAAGGTACTCTGGACAGCGTGAGCGAGCCAGTCGACGGTCTAGAAGGTGCCCTCAGCTGGCGGCCCTACGGCAATCTAATTGCAGGAATTCAGAGGCTTGAAGACAAGGTTGATGTGGTGTTTTTTGAGAGAAACGGCTTGCGCCATGGAGAGTTCTCGCTTCGTCTCACCGAGGAAGAGAGTGCATCCTGGGCCTCGGATATTCATCTCAGTTGGAATGTCGATTCAACGGTCCTTGCTGTTTTGTTCCGAGATCGTATACAGTTCTGGACCATGGGCAACTACCACTACTATCTCAAGCAAGAGGTTCCTGTGCTGGTCAATCCGGATTATCCTCATCCTTTTGTCTTCAAATGGCATCAAGAGAAGGCTCTACGCTCTGTTGCGTGTGGCTCAGGTACTTGGCACTCCGATGACTGTTCCGTATACGTGCTGATGATCCTTTCTTAGCGTCTATTTTGGACGTAGACTTCGTCTTCGACGTCTCCCATGGTTCGACCGTCGCCCCTCATGACGTTGGTGCTGTTGCTGTGATAGATGGAAGTATGTTTGGATTCACATCTGATGAGAGAGCCCCATGCTAATTTGCAGAAGAAAACCTCAAGTTGACGCCCCTAAGATTATCGGGAGTCCCTCCGCCAATGGCTCACAACGACGTGCCAGTGGACTCGAACATTGTCGATGTCGCATTCAGCAAGTCTGGCACTCGGATAGCGGTTCTTACGAGAGATTTCTTTTCTATATACATGTGGTCACTGCAGACTCGTCCTGTTCCTTCTCCAATACTCGAATCTAGCCATACCTTGCCGGACACTGTACACAATCGGCCACGGCAGATTGCTTTTTTGAACGAGAATGAAGTCTACATTCTCAGGAACAGTGGACCGAACAGCGCTCGTATTGAAAGGACAACGCTCGAGACTCGATCGACGACGACCGTGTATCAAGCAGCAGACTCGGAGCAGCTTCTCACAATGGTCACAGCCCTTGGACATGAAGCTTTGTGGTTTTCGCATGTCCGTCAAACTGGGCGTCCAATCGCGTACTCTATCCTGAAGGCCTTCTCCGAAGATGACGTCGTAGTAGATTCCTGGGACGAGAGCCCTGCCGTCGACACTCACTGGGCTGGGGCTGTGCACTTGTCAGATGATGAGGTATTGTTTCTGTTTGCCTACAATTGACTGGATTCCCGCTGACAGCTTGAAAGCGCATTTTAATTTCATTATCGAGGACGGGGGCCCTTTATGCAAATAACCAACTGCTTGCAAAGAATTGCACGTCCTTCCTCGTGACCCAAGCGCACGTCTTGTTTACTACTTCCCAGCATCTTCTCAAGTTTGTTCACTTGACAAAAGCAGAAGGTTTGTTTGTCAAATATTGCGTTCTCATCTCCGATTTCTAATGGCTGATTTCAACCTGCAGAGATGGAAGTTCCTGCCGACACCCCAGAGACAGACGAACGATGCCGAAGTATCGAACGTGGAAGCAAACTGGTATCAGTCATGCCCTCTAAGTTCGCTGTCACCCTACAGGCGCCCAGGGGCAACATAGAGACAATCTACCCTCGGGCGCTTGTCTTGGCTGGCATTAGAAACTACATCGACAAAAAGGACTACCGCTCCGCATTTCTTGCCTGCCGCAGCCAGATGGTGGACATGAATATCCTTCATGATTACGCACCTGAACAATTCCTGGAAAACGTTGCATTATTCGTGGATGAAGTGAAGAGGGTCGATTTCATCGATGAATTTCTATCCCGGTTGAGGTGAGTTGACGGCCCTGACTTTTTCCCTCGAGAGCAGCGCTGACCGGCCTCAGTGAGGACGACGTCTCACAAACCTTGTACAAGGACACCTTGAAGACACCCAAGGAGGTTCAAACCACAGTCCAGCCGGAGAGTCCAGCCACTTTCAAGCCGACAACTAAGACCAGCAAGGTCAACCGGATCTGCGATGCCTTTCTGGCCACCCTTGAGAAACGCTTGGACACCAACTTGCATAACCTGGTCACTGCACATGTTTGCAAATCGCCACCGGATCTCGAAGCTGGACTTCAGCTTGTCGCTCGCCTGAGAGGTTTGATTACAGTCACGAGTGCTCGTTTGCCAGTTGCTGACCACTCTACAGAACAAAGCCCGGAGCAAGCAGAGGACGCAATTGAGCATATGTGTTTCCTCACAGATGCTCACCGTCTGTACGACCATGCATTGGGTCTCTACGACCTCGAGCTCACTTTATTGGTTGCTCAACAGGCTCAAAGGGTATGATTGGCCCGTGTGATTGGCGAACAAGTCTCTAATCTCGCGTAGGACCCTCGAGAATACCTCCCATTCCTGCGGAAACTTCAGCAGCTTCCCGAGGATCGACCCCGTTTCGAAATTGACAACTATCTCGGCCGCTGGGCCAAGGCTCTGAAGCATCTCCATACTCTCAACGCCTATGACGAGATGCGTGCTTATGTCATAAAGCATGAGCTGTACAAAGAAGCGATTGACTTGTTCAAATATCAGCCGGAGCAGCTGCGTGATATGACACATCTCTATGCCGACTTCCTGCACGATCATTCCAAATACAAAGAAGCAGGAATCGGTACGTCTCTCCCACAGCACTCAAACACACTGATGCTGACTCTTTCTAGCTTACGAGTCTCTCTCGCTCTACGAAGATGCATACAAGTGCTACCACCTGGCGCACCTCTGGCGCGAGTCCCTATACTGTGCCCTAATGGTTCCCCTATCGGAAGCCGACCTCACCGCACATGCACTTGCCCTGTCGACTACATTGACAGAAGAAAGCCGCGACTACGTCTCTGCCGCTCACATCCACGCAGAGCACCTGCACGACATCCCGGCAGCCGCCCGCCTCCTCTGCCGCGGCTCTCGCTTCGCGGAAGCCACGCGGATCCTCGCGCTCAATGGCAAAAAGGATCTGATCCCGGAGATTGTGGACACAGGTCTCGCAGACTCCATGGGAACCACGACGGACCTCCTCGCCGATTTCAGGTCACAGTTGAACGCTCAGGTTCCGCGTATCCGGGAACTACGTGAACGCCGTGCCGCCGATCCCCTGGCCTATTTCGGTGGTGATCCAACCACAGGTGACCTCGGAGTCGATATTCCAGATAACGTCTCTCTGGCTCCCACGGACGCCTCCACGCTGGCTGGCCGCACCATGTTCACGAGGTACACCGGCAAAACGACATCCTCACGGCATACGTCCAAGACCCGGCGGCGAGAGGAGCGAAAGCGGGCGCGCGGTAAGAAGGGCACGGTCTACGAAGAGGAGTATCTGGTCAACAGTGTGCGGCGACTCATTGAACGGGTCAACTCGACTGTTGCCGAAGTGGAAACGCTTGTTGACGCTCTCTTGCGGCGGGGGATGCGCGAGCGCGCCGTTGCTATTGAGAAAGCTATGCAGGAAGTGCTAAAGATGTGCGCTGAGAGTAAGGAGGAAGTGTTCGGCGCCCCGGAACAAGACGAGAGTGAAAATGCCGCAGAGGGACTCGACGGTGAAAACGTCGACGGTGCCGAAGAACTTAGACCTCGTGGGGGACAGCGCGTGCTCGCTGAGAGTGTCACGTCTATGCTGGGCGCCGGTCAAGCAGGGCGGGAAGTCCCACCGGTCAAGGAAATGAAGAAGTCTGCCCTGCTGAACTAGTCTCGTGACAAGGATGAGTTTTGAGTATGTTTTTTGGGCCACTATCTGCTGAGGTAAATACTGGATAGATAAAAAGGAAATATAAACCCGAAATCCAACAGTGTCTGGACCACGTGCTAATGGACGTTGCACCATGCAATGCTGTTGAAGGAACATGATATGCAGTTGTAGCTTAGTACTTGATGTGCATGGCTGGAACTGTTGTTGCGCTAGTCTTAGGGTAAAGCATCTGGATCAAAGCCATAATGGACGATTCCGAAGTACAGAGAATGTTCACAGCGGGGTATCTTCTCGTGTCAAGCACCGTAGTCCAGGGCACTTGTACATGGCTGATTAATATGTTCTGGAGTGTCTCACGACATTTTAAGAAGAGAGGATATCACCCGTTGCGCTCACAAGGTGATCCTCCACGCTGATAGGACCCTCCCCGACGCCAGTCAGAATGACGCGGCTGATGCCGTTCTTCAAAACTTCCACAACTCTAGAGTCAATCTTGTCCAGGGGGACGCCTGAAGCAGTGACGCTCTTCAAGATATCGTAGAATGGGCCATCGAACCCTTCCGTGTTGGAGCCCAAAATAGCCTTGACGGTTCCTGCGACCAGCTCGGAGTCTTTCTCAAGGTAGTAGATAACAGCATTCGGGCCAGCGTCGAATGTGTAAGCACACACAGTCTGGCCAACGGCACGGTTGATGTCGTGGACAAGTCTCACGGCAGCTCTGGAGACGTCATTCATATAGAAGATTGGAGGCCAAGAGTCGAGGCAAGTTGCGTGGAAGCTGTTCGAGTCACGCATAGTGATTTCAGCAAAGCTAGGGAAGTCCTTGTTCTGGATTGCCGCCTCAATGGCGGCCATCCGCGCAGGGACAACGGATGCGGCTCGGGTAGCGAAGAGACTCGATGTAGCGACAGTAGTCTGCATACCCTCTGTACTGGGGACGTCTTTCTTCTCGGCACTAACCACGAGGATGATTGCGCGCATCTCAGGCCAATGAGACGCAGGAGCAACTTCCTCAGCCAGACTGTCGCTACCATCTTCACGTTCGCCAGCACGCCAGGCGACATAACCGCCCATCAGAGACCGACAAGCAGAGCCAGAACCCTGACGGGCAATACGGCTGAGCTCCAGGGGAGATTGTGGAAGCTGATAGAGATCCGCTATGGCACGGACAAGTGCTGCGAACCCAGCGGCTGAGCTCGCGAGACCAGCAGCGGTGGGGAAGTTGTTCTCGGAAACAATTCGCAATGGGAGAGTAGACAGTTTAGGCAATGAGGGGTCGGCATTTTCAAGAGCCTGTCGGAGCGAACGCAGATTGGAGAGACAAGCGAGTGTGCGTTTAGAGGACTGAATATCCTGGGGCTTGCCGTTCAAGATCAGCTCGTCTGCGGCGGGGTAGATAGCTGAGCAGGAGGCGGTGGTGAGGGTCCGGAGGGAGCGCTGAGAAAGGGTAACAGAAAGGGAAGAATTCGTCGGCAGATTCAGAGTAGCATCTCTTTTACCCCAATACCTAGAGAAGCCCTGTTAGGAGAAAACGAGGATCACCAGAGGACGGGACGAATGGTCACCATTAGGGGGATAGTCAACTCACTTAATCACGGCAATATTGACCGGGGCGGTAGTGGTAGCCCGATAGACCGTACGATCAGAAGTAGCCGCCATCTTGTTCGAATGCAAGAGAATTGCGTTCCTGTTGAAAGTAAGGGGGAAAGTGGTGTACTATAGACTCAATTGTTGATTGAGGGGCTGTGGATTCCCGACCATCTCGGGCGTTACCCTTTCGGGCAATCAGCGCACTCTACAGTAGTACGGAGAACGGTGTACCCTCTAAAAGGTCGGTCCTTGAAAGGCGGTCAAGCATCCGAAATCCTTCTCCGCCTTCCGAATCTCTTGACTAATCCAGCAATTTTTATGGGCGCTTTCAGTGAGATAGATCCTGAGATCGTACGTCTTGGACTGGTTGTCCGCAGTTCACCAAAATGGGCGCCGGTGCAAGTACGCCATCCGTTCCCCCTGCGGACTCAGCTTCCGCTGCAACCTGTCCTGTCGACCACAAAACCCGCGAGATTTGGTTGCAGCAGCACAAGGCTTCGGGCGGAGCTCCCCATCCTCTACCTGGCGAAGAAGAGAAAGCGAAGACAAAGCTCCAGCGGCCTTTGTCCACCGATCGTGAAGTGAGCAGCATACCACGGGCTTTTGATGCCTCATCGCGAGAATCGTCCTCCGAAGCTGCCGCCGCATGTCCGTCGCCGTATGCCGCATCGCACGGCACACCATCGAATGCAGAGTCCGAAACGGGTCATGACAAGGGTACAGGCAATTGGATCTATCCATCTGAGCGACAATTCTTCGAGGCTCTAGTACGCAAAGGAAACACACCTGCGACCACAAGCTCCCCGTCAGAGCTGGCCACAACAGTAGCGTCGATTATCCCCATCCATAACGCCGTCAATGAACGTGCCTGGAGGCAGATCCTCGAATGGGAAAGTCAGGCGCCGTCGTCAGATCCTGGTAGCAAGAAATGCGGTGGACCAAAGCTGTATTCATTCCGTGGACTGGGCGTCGACCCCCAGTTTCTCAGTCCCCGGGCCCGGTTCAATAGCTTGTTAGGGTACCAAAAGCCCTTCGACCGACATGACTGGGTGGTGGAGAGATGTGATGGCGACCGTGTTGAGTACGTCATTGATTTCTACCAGGGGAAGTCATCAGGAACAGACGGCGGTGCAGCTGGATTGACGGCCAACGCGGGCCCCGGGAAACTCAGCTTCTACCTCGATGTACGGCCAAAGCTCAATACGTTCGAGGGCTGGAGGATGAGATTCAGACACTTTACGGGGTTATAGAACCAGCGTCTGTGTTATTCAGTTCTCTGGTTTATTTATTATTCCCCGCTTGCACATATAGAGGCGACAAGGAGTTTGGGTGTGATATTAGCAGCGATTATCTGGGTGTATATTCTTGTATAACACAGCAGCTATGTATGATAAAAAAAAAGCACGCAAAGCAGGACTCTTAATGAAATATTCTTCACTCCAAATGCGCCTGTGGTTCATCAAGGAAACAAGTCATGAGTGTGGTGAATCGGTACCAGCAATTCAAGGTAAAACCATACATGCAATCGTACAGGTGAGGATATCGTCGTAAGAGGGAAGGTGAAAGGGTAGTCGGTTCGAGAGAAAGGCCAATCGAAACAATCCGAGCGTCCGGTACAGTCATAGCAGACTATCCGAGAGTGACTGCTAGGACAATGATGACCAAAATCACGGCAAGAATAAGAAGTAGGCAGCAAGCCTTGTTCCGAGCGTTCTTCTGGTGTCTGCTGGCGCTACGAAGCTCGACGTTCGCGCCCCGAGTGTCCGTAGTGACTCGCTCAACATTCTCGCTAATAATATCCAGCTGGCCTCCTTGCTCGTGAACAATATGCGCGACGTCACGGAATAGTTCGTTCAGCTCGCCAACGCTTTGCTCAATGTTGCGAATCTCCGCTTCGCGCTCGATGATAAGAGCCTCCTGGAAGTCCACCTCATCTTGGTTGGCGAGACGAGGCTGCTCTTCGAGCAATTGTTGTTGCTGCTGGGAGACACCATCTGCTGGTGCATGCTCCCCCTCTTCCACTGCTGTGCGAGCCGCCACTGCAGACGCTCTTTGCTTCTCCAAAGCTCGACGCTGAACGGTCTGGAACTCCTCCAGTGTCGCCCTGAACTCTGAAGACAACTTCTGTTGAGTCCATTTTTGTGAAGGCTGATGACTCGTTAGTATTAAGCGCAGCCAAGGGACCAATAATTGAATATTCTGACAACGTACATTAACATCCTCCCACATCTGGACTTTCTTGATCCCTTCGCCTACATGCTTGAACCCCGATCGAGTTTCCTCGAGGAGATTGTGAACTCGTTCTCGCACCCGCTCGGTGTCCCTTTTCGTTCCTAGAAGCGCGATCTGGTCCGACAGCCGTGTGATATTCGAGGTTAACGTGAACAACTGGTTTGAGAGACTCTCTGTTAGACGGTCAAAGTCGGGGTCATCGCGGTAGTGAGGGTCCTCAGAACGGCGCATAGTAGTAGGCTGCGCCTCTAGGGAGTTCAAACGATCGAAGGACATGATGCGCGTCGTTATGTTGGTAAATGATAGAGGGGTATGTTGCGGCAGGATGATGTATCAACATGCGGGCGGTTGCCTTGGGAGGAGCACTGTTGATGCCCGCAACTGCAGGCTTCTATCACATGATGTATCTAGTGCGGCAGTGCCTTGTAATAATCTGCAAGCGGAATAGCGTAATCTAGGTAGCTCATCATCCAGCCTCGTCACCTGATCAACAGCTGTGGCTGGTGTGTTTTGATGCTTGTGCCCCAAAAGCTTCAATTATTTTGTCATCGCATTCGGGCGGCTGTCAACGCATCGACATCGTTTCTGCTGCTCCACAGAGGCGCCATTGTACCTTGGTCTTCATTCCCTTGCTATAGGGTTCAAATCGCTTGGCGATTTTGATCATGCTCTAAATTTCTTACGTCTACTTCTCTACCTAGAGATCTTAGTGTCTCTCTTTCATTTTCCATCATGGCTGCCGCTAGGCCTCGGCCATATAGGCGCATTCTGACATCTGCGCTGCATCGGAGATTCGTCCATGCATCTGCCCTAGCTCTGTCGGTCTGCTATTTTGTTGCATTCCTTCTCGGAGACAAATCTTCCTGTAAGTGGTCAAGTTCTTCACCGGGCTGTTCTGTATACCTGCAGTTGGTAGCTGACTCCGTCCCTTTTCTGCTAGTTTTGTGGTCATGGTTCCCAATTGGAGCATGCGGTTTTCGCGCAGTTCTTCTCTTTCTCTCCAGTCTCGTCGTCTTTGTTCTGCGCGTCGGTCAGATGCATCTTGGGTCGAGAACAACTGCATCACCGATCGGTACGCTTAAGTACATTGTGCCCCTCAACATCATACAAACTTTCGGCTGGTACCTGTTCTCTGCTTGGTGGTTCAGTGAGATCTACGAGTGGTCGTGTCCTACAAACGCGCAACTGGAATGGGTAAAACGGGGCAGGTATGGGTTCAATCGAAATCGAATCTGCTGGGCTGTTCTAACCTAGAAGGAATTAGGCCACATGAGCGAGCAACATTGAACGAGAGACCGATCTATCTTCATACCTACCATGTGCTGCTGGCAATTGCCCAGTCGATCGTCCATCTCTACTACGACTATGACCGCGTTCCTATTCCTGTGGTTAAGCCAGACTCAGGTGCTTCAGACCGAAGAACTCATCCGTTAGCGCCAGTCTCCAAGCGCATCCAAAGTGCCTTGCCCGAAATGATTAGCGGTGGCCTCACAAGGAGCGCACTGGTTGCAGCGATTTGCCCGTTCGCCTACGTCCTACTCCTCAGGCGGCCAGCATGGAGCTTCACCTTGTATTTCGCCAAGCTGTTTTGGAATTTTCCTAGATCTGCAGCGGATCCTCCGGGTGTTATTCCTGACTTTGGTGTTGGTATGATTGTTCGGACTGCCATATCCGGAGCACTACTAACCCTTTGCTGGCAATCCGCAAACCTTTTCTTCTCGATGTTTATCAGCAAGGAACCCCTCAAGCTAGGTCAACCGTTGACATCAGAAGCAAAGGATCCTAACGGCAGCCTACTGACCGGCCTAAAGGCGAAGAAGGAGACAGTAAAGGCCTTTGCATTCTGGGAGCTCTGTCTCATCAGTCAACAATTTCCTGATCGGCGAAAGGCGATCTTCAATGACATCGACCGTGAAGGTGGCTCCACCTGGTCTCAGATCCTGCAGTCTGCCACTGAGGTCATCAAGGGCGTTTCTAGCAGGATCGATGAGAAGAAAACCCCAACCTCAAATGCGAAGCCTGAACAGCAGACAGAAAAATCACAACCTGTTCTCCATACTCTGCCGCGCTTAGCAGACCCTCCCAAGGAAGACAACATTTTTGCGAGCTCGCCTAAAGCGGTCTCGCGGCATGAGAAGATCGGAGAGGCCCTCAGTTCGACAGCGAAGAAATATGGTCAATCGCCCGACTGGACTCCGGCAGCTAGGGCTCGAGCTCGTGATGTCTTTGACCGCGCATCCTCAGCTGTGCTGAGCCCTGAACGAAAGCAGAAATTGCTCGCTTCTTCACAGGAGCTCAAGCTGCTCACTGGACCGACGAGCAAACCAGAGAATGTGCACCCTCTGCTCGCACAGGTCTTTCGCTCGCCAATAGGCCTCATCTTCCGACAGACTTACGCCCGCCAGTTATCCGGAATAGTCCTCGGCACACCGTATGCAAATACATCTTCGATCGTCGATGCTATTGAGTCGTTGACCCGGCTCCTCATCGCAAGTCTTGCAGAGGATCAATACGGCAAAGTACAAGGCGATGTTCCCGGGGTTGTGCGCCTCTTCACGGAGACCATCACGGTCCTGGAGCCATTCGTCAACGGCGGGCTAGACGCTCACTGGACGGATGTCAACTTCCCCCCGTCCAGCGACCCCGACGCCCAGGCCAAAGCGCGTCGTGTTCCAGAGGTGGACCTCGTGCTGGATACACTTAAGAGTTGTCTCAAAGACCTCTTATCTGCCTTCAATCTATACTTCAAGGACGTTGGATTGGTTGGAAAAGATCTCCGGCTAGCAAAAGAAGCCGCCGGTTTGGTCGAGGATGAATAATCAACTCATCTCTGCGATTTTCCACGCCCTCCGGCCCGTGTCTCTGATGAGAAGTGCCTCTCGTCGGGCTTTCTCCTCACTGACGTCTCCTTCTCTTTCCTTTTTCCGATTCCGTGGGCCGTTGGCTATGCATTTTTCAGGCGTTTGTTTCTTCCCTTTCCAAGCAAGATCAAAATCTACTCAGGACTGTACACTACACCTATATCGCGGATCCAAGTGACCTTATGCCAAAAAAACAGTACCTCATCTCATGATACCGGTAACTAAAGTAGTATCCTAGCTTTTGTATATCCTTTTTACATGCACGCTTTCTTTTGAAGGTCTATATACAGCCATCCAGCACCAGCTGGACCTTGAATGCAGCATATCTCGTCCAGAAGTATGTAGTCCAGACATGGCTCGTTAAGCCGCAGACCGAGAGACCCAAAGGTCTAAAGAGGGTTAGAAAGAAGAGGGCAAGGCGAATGCGGAGATTGAGACGAGGAGAAGGGATGAGACGAGAAGATAAGAAGTGGGAAGAAGGAAGCGAAAACCCAATTGACCTAAAAAACCAAACCGTGTATCGCGCACTGCCAAAACCAGACGAGCAGCCTCCCACAGAAATCCTCGGACTCCGAGATACCCCTGCCAAAACAATAATAGTAGATGATAAAATGAAGTAGATGAGATCATGTCACGTGATTCAAAATGCCACCCCCGTGTATGTCCTGTAAAATCCTTTTATATAGTCTCCTCGTTTCTTTTCTTTGTGATTTGCGAGCTCAGTATACAAGATGAGCTTTTGAATCTTTTGAATGTGAAATGCGGTGGTGGTCCAGACGCTATCAAGCAATAGGATGACCACGAACAAAGAAGTCAAAAATGATATGACCGAAGTAGTCGTCGACGAAAGGAAGAAAAACAGATATTGGTTGCATGTATGAGAGTCCAGGCTGTGAGAAGCAATGGTTGCCATCAAAGAACTAGAGAGTCCTGAAAATCTTCGCAATTCGTTGCTTCTCCACCAAACAACCTACACACATACCAATAGTTGTCAGCAGGGGCTCAGAACCTCACTAATCTTATTTGACGTGAGCGACCCCGTCGTTGCTGGCGCAGCAGAGCCTGCTCCACTGCCGTGTGTGGTGTTTTTGGGTTCCGGAGGTGCCTCTTCCTTCATGCACGCATTCTCCAGGACGTTGGTCCATTTACCACTCGTACCCGCGTGGCTGTGCTTCAGATGCTGTCGAAAATGATCCGCGCGGTAAAATTTCTTTCCGTTATTGCACTCCCCGAACTTATGCACTGAGGTGAGATGTTCAAATCTGCGATCCCAATCGGGTTGTGGAAGGTTTGGAAACTCCTCGCCGCAGTAGCCACAAGCATCGTGAGAGGGACCCGAATTTGTCTGCGCGGTAGGAGAAGACGAAGGATGGAAAGCGGCTTGATACCCCGGCAAGGCAGCGCACGACCAGGAATGACGTCGCAAGTGAAGAGAATTTTGATGACGCTCAGCCTCGTTCTTATTCTTGAACCGATTATTGCAGAACTGGCAAGAATATTGCTTCTCCATTTCATGAGCCCTGGACAAGGTATTAGTCACTAAAGATAGATCACAGAAGAACAGAGGGTCAAATTATACCGTAGTTCAGCAGGACTATCAAACTTCTTAGGTTTCTTCGGACAACAGTCACAGATATATAGTCCACCCATCTTAGGCGCAGCTGGTTTTGGCACACTAAGGGTAGTCTGCAAAGACGATTTTCTCGTACCATCTGCGTTTCGTAGTTCGGATGCGTTAGGAACTTGTGCGTTTCTCACACCTTGCTGACTAGCTAGTCCTCCGGGAGAAGTTGAACTGATTGGCGATTTGTCACGGAGAGCGTCGAAATCAGAATTTGGCGACAAGCCCCCAGGTGATGGGCGATCAAATGTCGACATGCTCGTCATACTGCTTCCTCCCATGGATATGGCCACTGACGAATATGTCCCTGAGGTCCTCAAACTTAACGATGACGCGGCGGACAAGCTTCCCTGGCTTTGTGTGTAGCCACCATTGACCGAAAGGATACTAGTATATGGATGTCCGGTTGTTCTTCGCTGAGAAAGATCGCCGTTGCTTGTGGTAACATGGGGCGCATGTCTATCGTCTTTCACTGGCTCGCGCGGCGGTGAAGAGGCTCTCCTCTTAATACCCGACTTCAAGGCGTCCAGATAGGGTGGCGTTGCTTCACGGAGGTTGAAATATCGCGAGGGCAACGAGTCATCGGTGGAAAAATCACCTTCGATATCCGAAAAAACGCCTTGGTCATAACTTCCGCGGTTTGATCGGCTCGGCAAGCTAAGAGTTTCTTCACTTTGTGGTGTTGTGCCACCTCCCCGGCGCCGATATACGTCGCGCAGAAAGGCTGAGTGGTCGTACTCCACCGCTGACGAAGGGGCGCTACTCTCAACACTGGGGCTTCGGTGGCCGAGATAATCTCTCCAGCCGACCTTGGTCCCAGGAGACACTGCGCCAGATTGAGAGCTGCTTGGCCATCGCACGTCGAGCGTTGGTCCGTCGGAACCCCCAGGAGAAGGTAAACCCCCGAAAGTCCTCGGGGGAATGGGCAGCGTCGACAGTGAGGCTTTGGTATCGTTACAAAGGCTGATTGATTGTCGGGGAGAGAGCGGTTTGCCTATCTTGGAAAGAAGATGTTGGTCGTATGCATCTGACGAATCCTTCACACTTCGTCTGGAAAAATCTCGCTCGCCTTTCAATATCGGCCCTGGTGCGTTGATGGTAATGGAATTGCGAAATCCTTCCTCCACTGGCGGCGGAGGTTCTATCTTTATATGCGTCTTCGGACTTGTCGAGACAGGCAAGCCACTCTGTCTTCCGTCCAGTTCATCCAAGGCCATTCGATCAGCCTTGCACACAGATTCCAGGCGACGATGGCCTCCAAGCAGGCTGGAACCGGGATTGATTGGTGCAAGTCTTGCAGACCCAGGATGATTTTTGGCGTTCGCAAATAGCCAACCGGCATCATGGCCATTTTCGAGGTCAGTGATATGCGGTGGTGGAGGAAGTGGCGGGGGTGCGAAGTTAGTTATCGATTTTGCCGGTATGGGCATCGGCCTGAGGGGTGAGTAAGACTGTCTAGACATGCTTTTTGGAGATCCCTCGATAGAGTGGGATCGGTCATACCCACTGTTATTGATCTCATGCACATTGATCAATGGCGGGGAGAGTCGCGGAAAGTCCATGGTACAGCAGAATCATCAATGGACGCAGATCGAAAGACAATCAACCACCGGAAAGGACAGAAGCTGTAGCAGCGTAATGCGGATCGCTTCAATGATTTTTAACCGCTGAAGTCTTAGCCCTAGAGAAGGATTCGTTTCACGTCACCGAACAAGGCCGCCCAAGATTCACTCAAGGAGCTGATTGCGACCAGGGGGAAAGTAATAGAAAATAGCAGGAAGAAATATTGTCAGAAGTATCCAGAAATCTATAAAAGCGTGTAAACAGCCAGAAGTCAGGTCGGTTTGGTCTCAACGGGATAGATAGGGCTGCAGGAAACCAACGTTTCCTTGAGAAAGGTCCTTATTTCCGATCAGTTGGACCAACGATTCGCTGCATCAACGGCTTTCTGTAACACTCGCGCGCAACCCTGGAAAAACATTTGTGTGCCATCAATTCGCCGGTCAGTGGCAACTCATTGGCAGGAAACGGCGCGAAAACCAGTGAGCATTATTCTTGCGAGATTCGTTGAGGAACTTGTCTTTTGAGGACCTGGGAAAAAGAGTTTGAATATAGACGACAACCAAGATCCACCAGAAGTGAAAAGAAAAAAGAAAAGAAAACAATAAAAGATGGAAAATCAATAAAATGGGCGAGAAATGAAGAGCGCCGGAGTACAACCGACGGCTGTGATGAGGGTGGCGGCGTGTGGTGGGATGGGCGCTGAAAGCCAGACTGCAGGGCGTTTAGGTTCTTCTGGAATCGCGCCGGATTCTCTATTTCACTTGATTGGAGTATATGTTGGATGGAGCTGAATGAAATGACGGAGTCGAAAATAGAAACGAAGATGAGCGATGTCGCATGCGTTGTCTTCAGCTAGAAGGGTAAGAGAATGCGAGAACGTGTTGCTGATCCAGCGCCGAGATGCGAAGGTACTGAGGGAGATCGAGGCGTAGGAAGTAACCCGAGGCTGAGATGCAGTAGGTACGTGGGTAAAACTTGTCTCAGCTCTATACAACACAAATTTGAACAGAGTATGGAGGTATGTACTCTCTGTTGCGTAAAGTAGTTTATAAGAAAGAAAGTTGTCGGGGAAGGTGGTGGTGCAAGCCACTGCCCTATTGGTCCCTACAGGGCTGGAGAGAAGAAGATGATGTACTCCGAAAGTACACTAGGTGTCGTAGGGTAACTGAGTAAGGTATGATTACGGTGGAAATAAGTAGTCCCAAGGATTAATTGAAGCCTCGTTCCTCCTGTCATTCCAGATCCTCACCCCTCTCTCTTGTCTTGTCTGACACCCGATGTAATGGATGTAATGTAGTACCGATGGTCGTACCAGAGGGAGACGTTGAGAGAAGGACAAGATATCATTCGAGACGCACTGATCGATAGGATGGATTGAGGACAACAACAATAATGATACAACAATGGTATTTGGTACCCACCTTTAAATGTAGTACTTGTATGGTGGTCCAGGTGGACACTACAGCGTGAGTACTTTTAGCCTAGGCTTGGACAATCCCCTTTTTTCATAAAAAAAGGAAAAGAAAAACTGCTGGTTTGTAATTTATACACCTTTTGTAAATATCAAATCAAGTGCGGACTTGAGCACAGGCAATTGAGGTATCTAAGAGACATACCTAAAAAGAAAGGGCAAAAAGAGAAAAGAGAATAATTTTCAAACTATAACCTAAGTAAATCTGAAACTCACAATTATTGGAGGAATGTATTCACGCATAGAGAGGATCGTCATCAGAAGAACTAAGGTAGAGAGTTAATTGAATTTTCGTATTCTGGTTTCAAACTTGAAAGTTTTCGACGTGGATTTCATGGCATTCCATCAAATTCATTTAAACTTTGGGGCTTCTAGGTCCTTGGACAATGACACAACACTCATATGGATATCTGCATCAAAAAGTAACCCATGTAGAGAGGCAGACAGGCAGAATAGCGGACCGAATTCTCTGATCAACGTCAGCAATCTTCTCAGGGCCGTCAACTGGGCAAAAAGTGGAGAGTTCGTTGGGAGTGTTTGTCCGAATACGAGTATCAATCGACTCCGTCTCTCTCGTTCAAATAGTGGTAATCCTGCTGGTTAAAACGATCATCTAGGCTGTCTACTACCCTCATACCCTTTCAAATTGACTGAAGCTCACTCCTTCAACCGAATGGCTTTGCAAGCTTGGTTAATGTCCGTTGTTGTTATGAACTAGGCGATGGTTCCAAGACAGTGTACCTTGAGAGCTGCCTGGCAGCTCCGTCCCGCATATTACAAGCTTGTCTTGTCGAAAACAATTCGGAAATATGGAATATGGATTGTCAAGGACTCGTGAATGAAGCTTGCTTCCAAGAACACCCTACTCGTGTAGTAGAGACCCCGGCAGTAGCCGCAATCATATAAGCTCGTACGCTTGGAGGAGTGAGGACTCAGAAAGAAGGTTCAACGTTGAGAAGTTCATAAGGCTACGGAGATACGGAGTAATAGAGCTCAGTATGTAAGCCTTGTAAGGTCACGTAAGTTCTAGATGTAAGAGAATGGATCAATCGATGTTTCCCCGTGAAGTTAAGTCGAATCATCATCCGTCCGGAGGGGAGCTTGGAACCAGCAAATCGTCCAGTTCAACAGCGGTGAACACAACACTAAGCTAATCTGGGTCAGACAACGGGTGTCAGGTTAGTTTTGATTGAGGCAGTGCTGGACTTATGGTTTTTATCAATGATGATGGGTTTTTGTATTTGATGTATTTGAAATTGGAACTTCGATTGAATGTCGGTGATGCGGCTTTAGCATGTCCATCGGTAAGCTGCTACAGAGTAATCGTTACCATAATGCCACGCCGCCGTGCGAGTTATCAATCCTTCGACTTAAGGTCATGACAAGTATACAAATGTCTGCTTCACCCTGCAGGCACTTATCCCAAGGACCTGCAACCACCTTCAATCTGTACGATTTTCTGGCCCACTGTTGACTGCCCTAAGCCGAAAGGAAAGAGACTTTCAATGCAGGGATACTGTTGGCGACGAAATTGAGTCTTCGAGGAGACCATCTTTTCCCTAAAGAGTCGATTGAAACAACTCATCAAGAAATGTTTGTCGCCAAGTTAAGGTGCTCTGGGAACGTACTAAGGTCCTAGGTACAGCAGCATACCCCACCATACATACTTGTGTAGGAGAACCAAATCCATCTGAATGGTGAGAGCAGTCAGAGCACGCTTGACCCGCTGCCATTGAAGGCTTAGTAGGTTCCACTAAACTCTTAGATACAGGCACTGCCACAGTGCTGGACCGCTGGTTGTCTGTCAATGTTTGTCGCATCAACACAGATCTAACTACGTGCTAAGGGATTCCGAGGATCGCCGTAAGCATGGCAAAACAAGTTTACAAGTGTGCCTTTGCAGTTGGAGGAGAGTATCTTTACTTCATACAGGGCACCATCTAGGTTCAAGTAAAGGGACATGAATCATTCATTCTGTAATCATTGCACACTTCAACATCATGCAGCGATTTGTTCATCGCCAGACGGAACATGACAGTGACCCCACCAAATGCCGTTAGTTCCGTCTTTCTGACTCCTCAATCCTTACTCCGTGTTGTCTTGTCTCGGAGGATTCGGTCTGCTTATGTCTTCTTTTCTTTTGGTTTTGGTGCACTTGAATCGCAGGAGGATGCAAGAGGAATAGCTTGAGCTACAGTTATCAAGTATCAACCGATGATTGGGCAGAGGGGGTAAGGAAGAGAAAAAAGGTTGTTAATCTGCAACTTACGGAGTAGTCTACATCATCCCAGATCAGCCAGTAGCTAGTCAGTTACTGCTACCCTATCAGGATACCTAAGTAAGCACCTACCTAATTAGGTGTCTTTCTCCAGCAGTATGAAATTCAGTATTTTCGGTTTGACTGGTTTTCAGTACATTTTTATTTCGCCACGACGCATGGTATCTAGGTACACACACCTGCATCCACTGGTGGTGGCAACCCAGGAGATTGGATCGGTCGCTGTAGCTCATTCCCAGTTCCCAGCTGTTCGGCGACCATAGTGGTGGCCTGTCTTTTGCCATCGCCCTTGGTACCTCTGCTACCTCTATCTAGATAATTCCCAGAGTCAAGCTTGATTGTCCCGAACTTTGCTCAATATACGAATGTCACTGGTCCGCTATTATTGGTCAGTTTCTAGGCGTTTAAGAATGGGACACCCCGCCGCGGTACCACAGATCAAATCGGAAGCGAAATATTTCATCCCCACCTCATACACTAGTGTGCCTGGATTGTTGAATTCGAGAAACCTGCAAATCAGTGGGCCAATAGTGCTCAAGCTAGGCCCATGCAATTGCAAATCTAATTGTCTCTGCGCTTACTGGTTATCGACCTGGAAGTCAGCACTCAGGACCGTCAGCCCTCGCGCTTCTTGGTTTTTCCCGCTATCCAGGGCCTATCGATCAATAGAACCAATTACAAGTTCCACAACGTAACGACTAGCGTATGATGTACCATGTAGTATGTACGTAGGTCGGCCCTACAGTCTCATGAAAGTCTAAGTACAAAATTCTCTCAGCCTTAAGCCTTGAAAGGCTGCGGATAAGAATGCGCAGGACTAGAAGGCTGAAGCACAGGCCTTAGGTCATTTAGGCCACGTGAATCAGATGGGCCGTGGAGGCATGGATGCCGAAGCTTAAACAGGGCTAGGGCCATGACTTCCAGAGTTCCAATAGGTGATCTCTTTCCGAAAGCACGTTGTACTGAATTGATTATTTCCACCCCCAAAGTATGGTTAAGGTGTTGACTTTGAGTATATCCATCCTTCTAGAATATTCTCCAGCCTTAAACAAATGCCTCTTCGTCACAGGCTCCTTCAAGTTGCTTCAAGCCTTCAAAAGGATGTCTGCCTGCTGGCTAGAAGTAAAATTACGCTTCCTCTAAGCGAATCTAACTAACAGCGACGAATCCTGGGCCTGCCCGCTCTTTGATGGCTGGTAAGCAGCAAGCCACTCAAGGACTATCCGGTAAAGTGTAATAGCTCTTTCGGAGGAGTGGAAGATCGGCTATTGCCATCCAGGCAGTAACTAGTCTAGGCAGTGATGAGTGGTCTTGGTACTGCGTAGGGCACTGTAGGCACCATTGACGGTTACCCAGGTCCCTGCAGTGAGTATGGCATGGCCTGCCTGGGCTAATATGGTAGCGGTAGGCCGGCCAAACGTTCGCAATTGCGGCACAGTTATCTGCATACGATGAGGGGTAAGGTAGGTAGACTAGGTAGCGTATGTTGCCCCCGTCACACTGTAACTGGCCTAAGAGATACGTTCTCCAAAGTTCGATGACAGCGTTAGGATAGCTCGGCAATATCACTACTGCCTAGAGCACCTGGTTGAAGCTAAGCATCTTGAATTAGCGAGCAATTCCGTCGTACAGCGGCGAGCCGGCGACAGACGCCTTGAGTCTCGACTTGGCCTTCTTAGCTACTGACACCCAAGGCAACGAAAAGGTAAATCAAGAGCACGTGGAGGTTTTCAGCCCTAGCCCTACGACAACCTCAATCCTCAGGCATCAACCGCACGAGGACCGCCACGCGCTTTCCACGAGAAACCAATCAGAGTCACCGAGCGTTTCTTGGCTCGTTTCCAGATCGGCTGCCGAGGTTCATTACGGTACTGTACCTACAGCATCACCTCCGCCAACTGTGTGCATACAGAGAGACCTCTGTACAATAATACTCCTTTGTCAGTCGTCGGCCATCATTCGCTGATCTGCTACCATCTTGTATCAGCATGGCTATGAACAAAATTCCAGGACACGATATCTATATCGGAGGGTCAGTCCAGCTTTCCCTCCCGCCATAATAGAATTTTGCTTCGTGCCGCCCGAGAACCCCATGATGCGGGGCCAAGAACGAAATAAGCAGGGGCTCGAAGCAAAGTGAAAAATAAGATGAAAACATGCTAACAAATAGAGTAACTTGCAGTATCCTAGCAGTCAAGAACAAGGCGGCTTTGAGTAGAGCGAACATTACACACATAGTCTCGGTGCTACGATTAAATCAACCTGATGAGATCTTTACCAACTTCCAGCATCATTGCATTCATGCGGATGATGTTGGAGATGAGAATCTCTTGGAACATTTCCCATCTGCCATCAAGTTCATCCAGTCGGGATTGGATGCCGGAGGCAGTGTGCTCGTACATTGGTCAGTGAATATTGCGGCTACTCTTTGACGACTTGCTGACGACAACCAGTGCAATGGGGAAATCCCGCTCCGCCACCATCTGTATTGCCTATCTACTCCATCAGCAGCCCAATGCCATGAATCCTCAATCTGCGCTTGCTCTACTGAGGAAAGGCCGACCACTCTGTGAGCCAAACGATGGCTTCATGGAACAGCTATCGCTCTACCACGAAATGGGATGTCCGGACGACGTCACTGGGCACCCGCTTTATAATCGTTGGTTGTATCGCCGCGAAGTCGAAGACAGCGTGGCCTGTGGGCGAGCACCTGAGATGCAGTCGGTCTTGTTTGAGGATGAACAGCTGCAGAGACCAGAAGAGACCAGCGACCGTACAACCGAGATCAAGTGTCGTAAATGCCGGTTGGTTTCCTTTCTTACTTGCCTGCAATCTAGGCCACTGTCTGATAGACTTTCCAGGCGTACACTGGCCACCACGCCATTCATCATACCACATGGTCCACAACAAAATGATAAGGCTAC
The DNA here is from genome assembly GCA_014281905.1 of Aspergillus hiratsukae. Classification (NCBI taxonomy): domain Eukaryota; kingdom Fungi; phylum Ascomycota; class Eurotiomycetes; order Eurotiales; family Aspergillaceae; genus Aspergillus; species Aspergillus hiratsukae. The sequence goes on from JACBAD010002125.1 coordinate 113,503, forward strand.
TGAATGTGCTCACATCTTTCTCCATCCGCTGACATGGATGCGACCCTCTCTTTTTCCTAATACCATCGCAGACTCCCAAGCGTCAGAATATGGTACCCGTCCTGATGATGCGCCATTATCTGGCCGCTTGACATGTCCAAATACAGCTTGCGGAGCTAATATTGGCAAATTTGCCTGGCAGGGTATGCAGTGCAGCTGCGGTGAATGGGTTGTCCCAGCCATTGGACTCGCAAAAGCCAGAGTCGATGTATCTGATCGGAACATGGCTCGTGGGCCGGGTAGTTTGCCGCCAGCTGCTTTTGGGATCCGGCTGCCACCTGGCATGAGACCTCGTCCTGTAGATGACTCAGGCGCGGGCCGCGGTAATCTTTGAAGGGTTCGTCGCAATCTGCTGCACGAGCGTCTCCACACAAATGGTTGGCAACTTGTGCAAGGGATGAGACCCTCCAAGGACATTTGGGCGCGTCGCCACGTGCTCGTCAACCATTTTTATCCACGACTCGGCGACGTCGGCGTCCTAAGTGTGTGGATTACGTTGAGCTTACGTTAGCACACCGATTCACACTCGCATTAAAAGGATCTCGGGTCGCCACTCTTGGATTCAGAGGTGTCCTACTATGGACACCACCGATTTCCAAGGACCTGCCTGGCGTTGATGAGCTGAGTAAGATAAGGCAATCGTCAAATGGAGCCATTCTGAGACCGTCGAGATTGACTGTCGGAGAGAATCCGCGATCGGCGAGACCAAGAAGTCGATTGGGTTGTATGTAATGGTGTATATGGCCCACGAAAACAGGATATCATTCCTATGCGCGTGGGTAGCAGAAGTTGAGAGCCAAATATGAAACGTCAATCAAATGATGGCTCGAACCGTCCAACGATATCTTATCCACACCTTGATTGTCATCATTCTGGAGCCCCTTGCATTAGGAATAGCGGTCAACAAGGAACGCATGGTAATCTCATCACAATTCGAAAGCCAAAATACCATGCAAATGATGCAAGAAGAATCTTCAGTTGGGATCCACGAATTTAGGTTTCTGGCGTCAGGTATTTCGAGGACCCTTATGCCGATCGTTCTGTGGGGACGATTAAGATGAAGCGGCCTGTGCTAAAGGTCGGACCGTACGCTGCACCTTGTCATGCTCTGACGGTCTGACCTTGGTACAACTACTAACAAGGCTGATGATTCGCCTTTTATCCGAATGCCTGTCGTTGAGTCTGATTGCTCTGATAAGTTGTCACTTTAGATGTGAAGACCAAAGCGCTGCAAGAGCAACAGCTTCGTTCCTGGAGACAGCACTATAGACGTTGGCCACAATCTTGGTCGACGATGTAAGATCCTCTACATTTGTTGCGCAGTTCGAGTCTTCGGGTTGTTTCCGCGAGTTCTGTGTCATGGACATAAGGTAGAGCAATTCCAGTCGTACCTCTAAGGTACCTTGCCTTGGCCCTTATGTCATCGAACCATCAATCAAGGGCCCAGTGCTAGTGCCCTGTGCTGCCTGTCAGCTTTCATCCAGGCTTCAGGGCATAGCCCCACAACCCCACAAGGCCTAAGGCAGCCACCAATGGCTGTTGTGCACACGTCCCGGGATCTGCGACAAGAGAAGATCAAGGATGGATGACATTTAATTTACTAACTTCAGTGAGATACCTTGAGTACCTCTCTACTAAGAATCAATCCACCTTAAGGCAATAGAGAAGTGAGGCTTCTTGTACGCTGTCGGATACTGGAACTCCATATTATTTCAAGCTCTTACTAACGCACGACTTTATGGAGCACTATTGCTTCATAGGAATACTAAGTTGCTGGTTAGCCTTGTGGTTAGCGAGTCCAAGTTAACCCCTGGCTGTGGTAGGCTAGCAGGGTCTAGGCTAATGTGGGCTACAAAACTAGCTTCGGCACGGGGGCTGTGCAAACTGCTCTTACGCAACTGGACAGTGGGACCTTTGCAATTCATCTTCTACTCCGTATTTCCGGGGGGTTCCGTGTTTCAGGGGCTGGTTGAGGTGTGTGTATTGTATCTGTGTATTTTTCATTCCTTTCATTGGTTCTATCTTCGTAATTGACTTGTGTTTTTTTGGGGTCAACTGGTAAATAGTAGACACACAATAAGCCATACGCAGCCAGCGATCATCAATATCAACGTTGATTGATCATTCTATTCTAGGTGCTGCGGGGAAAATTTTTGACATACAGCTGCTGCGTCAGACGCACTAGGTAGGAAAGTACGATGGAGTCATGGACCAAACAGCCATCAGCTATAAAAGTAGTATGCAGGGTTTGCCATCGCAATATGTCACCCGTCTGGGCTGCATAGGGGAGGCCATGCTTGTTAGCCGGTGATCTCTGTCAAGGAGATACACTGCCTACCTGCCTTATGGAGCAGGATGCACGGAGTCCACTTCGCAAGCGGCCAAACCAAATCAAGCGGCGAGGCTGTTTGAGCTGCATAGCTTTCGCCTCTGTTTAATGAAAAGTGGAAGTTGATTATCTGAGGGTGACGTCACGTGGTTGGTTTCTGAGGTTGTAGATCGATATTTGCATTGCAGGGCTGGTCGCTTACCCTTACGGTTACATCTGGAGATTGATGATCTCCTGATCATGGGCAAAGTATAGTGAGACTATCTGTAGGCATGGCAGGCTTCATTGCTGCGACTTGTTCAGGCAACCAGCATACTTGGTTCCATACTTGGTTCCTCCTCGTCCGAGGTACCGGCCCTGGTAATTTTCGCCGAAGTTGACATCCTTGTATAGGATCAGGCGATAGGCAGGTTGCTACTCGGTGATGGAGCTACTTTTCTGCTAACGGCGTACAATGAAACTCCACAGAGAGCGGATAGGGCAGTAATTGGCGCAGCAGATCAATCGTGCGTCCATGTAATTATCAGATTGGTAAGGTTCAAGATAATCTCTGCAACGAACTGTCGCCGACCTGACCAGCACAGGAGATGTGGCATAATCCGCCATTCACGCCTGGCTTATGGCATGCTGTGACCAGAAAGATCAGCAGATACTCTGCCATAGTAGCCGAACGTACCGCACCGTTCCTGTCTGCAACGGCGTGATCACATCGTGCTTCCATATCCAGGCTAGTGCTTACCACAGTATGCAAAGCCATCTTTCTGGAAATTTTGTGAGACGTTCTAGCTGCCGGCTGCCGGCGGGCTGTCCGGATCCTGTCGTGACTCGGTCATTGCCAATGGATCTGTCTCCTGTCTATTTTGAGAAGGCAGGCAGCTGATATGACCGCAGATAGGATCAGCAGCAGGATGGGGGGATGCTCTTTTTGCGCTGCTGCGCTCATTTCAGAATCAATCGCTTGACAGACTCTGTCAGTGCATTCAGTCTTCAGGCCGCCCGCGGATCAGGTTTTATCAGTTGTGGTGTCTTTGGTGCCAGCCTTGCCAGGCATGAAGGATCCGCATCCTAGTCCGCACGCGACTCGCGACGAGGTCAATGCTCAACGAATGGACAGATAGCTTCTATGCATCAAGAGAAACAATGGACATAATTGCCACGCATCAAAGATCGCCAGACGGGACAGACGGGAAGAGAGTCGGTTCTTGCAAGCGCTGACGACTCCGCTTGGCCATTTCAAGATTACGCTGTCTGTCGACGCGCATCTGGTAGAAATTCCTGTCCATCGTTAGTTCAGATCAAGGATGACGTGGTTAGCTACGTGTCCGGTTTGGGAATAGACACACTTATGCAAAGCGAAAATACGAGGCGAGTCATCCGTCGCGGACGACGAAGCGGACTTGGTGAGAGACTCAATCTGTGCATGTCAGCGAATCGTCTTGATTGTCCCAGTCCCACGTAAGGAAGATGGCAATATCTACCTTCTCATCTCTCTCCTTCTCAAGCGACTTGTCGCCGCTGTCGCCCTCCTTGTCCGATTTCTTGGATTTCTTGTCTGAATCCTTCGACTCATCGTCGGTCTTCTTCTCCTTCTCTTTTTCCTTCTTCCGTCGCTGCTTCTCTTCATACTCTTTTTTCACTTTCTCAATTTCCTGCGCCAATGCTTCCTGCTTTGCCTTTGCTTCTGCTGTCTCCTGGTCCACGATGGGAGAGCAGAAATGCCTATCTTGTAGATGGACAGGGCAGACATAGAAAAAGTCCTACGTAGTCAGTGGGATCCAGACAAGAGTACGTAAAAGATGGTTGCATCTCAATAGCAAGGCGAAGCCTACCTTGTTGTCTGGCGTAATCAGAACACTAGTGGAGGGCTTGTAGCAGATGAAGCATGCTTTGGCGGCAGTGTCGGCCACCCGACGTAGATGCCATACATTGGGGAGTGACATCGAGGCTTCGATAAGAGCTTGAGTCTATAAGATATAAGTTATAGGTATAGAGTTATGATATCGGATGTTTTGACTACAGAAACGAGGGGATTTTATTGTAGTGGGAGACAAGTTTGAGCGATTGTTGATCGCTGGAGCGGAGCACCGGATGTCATGTGACTGACTACTATGTCCATTTGGCGATGTTGTTCACTTGTTTCAGAAGTTCCAATGACTCGATAATAGTGTCTAGCGGTTGTTATGTTTCCATCACTGTAAATATAAACACTGTAAATTCTGACGGGCGGTCTGCGTAAATGAAAATCTCTACTCGGTCACACTATCCTTGATGTTGCGAAGAGTGCTGGGCTCCCTAGAAGCCACCATGGCGGCAGCATTCTGTGCTCGTCTGCGCGCATCGGTCCAGAGCATAAATTCACCATAAGTGCGGGGCATGACCTGAATGTCTTTCTCGACCAGGAAGGTGTAGTTGAATTGGCCCGTAGATTTCCTGCTGCCGTGCTCCACGTCCCTCACCTTAGAGTCGACGCGGACCTGCACTTTGGTGTATGTGGTGCCGTCTCTTTCCAGCGGTTCTGTGTGAGCAACCGTAGCCCGTAGATACAGAACGCTTCCCACAGGCACAGGGTTCTCAAAGGTGCTGGGATCCAGGGAGATGAAGTTGGGACGGGCATGGGAAAAAGAGGCTGCGCAGCAGAATGCGAGTTCGAAAGTCTGTTTGAGGAGGAAGCCACCGAAAATCATAAAGTTGTGTCGGTTCCGGTCCTGCGGTTGCATGATCATGGCGGATTTCAGTACCGTGTCGCTCATGAAGACCATATTGTCAGGTCTCTGAGCAGGCGATTCAGGATCTGTTACCGCGTTAGTATCTCTTTTATGACAGATGAAGAATTATGGTCACTCACTCAAATATGACATCTCCTTCGTCCACATACTATGTATCAGATTACTTTCTTCGTTGTCAGGCGCCTTCTCCAGGAGACTTCTCGTTCTCAGAGCCTTCTTGGCTTGATAATTCTCCTCGCCCTTGTGGAAGAGAAGACGTTCCTCGGCATTTTCTACAAGCAAAGGTGCAATAGGAACAGGCCTAATGGAGATGTCAGCGCTGCTCCCCGAGATCTTAACACTCGACACTCACTTCTTGGTCGCGGGATCAAGCGATACCATGGTAAAGGCGCAGGTAATTAGGACATCCTCCGGTTTCACCTGTTCTCCTTCTGCAGGGACCCTGGTCACTTGAAGCGACACCTCCATACTTGATCTCCCCGTGGCATACGTGACCTGACCGCTCAGCTCAAGATCACAAATCTCCATTAGAGGATGCTCAATGGTAATCCGATCCACTGCCGCAGTCACAGTAGCCACCGAATCACCGGCGTGTTTGTAGGCGATGATGCCCGCCAAGGCGTCCAGATCCATCAGCAGTGATCCCAGTCTATGGAGCCATTAATGAGTGATGCCACACAGGAAGTGGACACGCAACCGTACCTGATATGTCCCGAAGCATTCAGGTAAGAATCAAGCAACCATTTGTCTTGACTCAGGGGTAGGATCTAAAGGATGACCCTCAGTCACTCCATTCACATTTGTGCGAAACAAACAACATTCAGAGTGAAACTTACGGCACTGTAATAACTATCCGACATTTTCTTGGGTGTCAAGTCTGGTTTTCCCTGCGCAGAGGGTGGCTGGCCCGACTTTGCTTCCTCGCGAGTCCGCCTCAGCGCCTCGATCCACGGGGTCTTGACACGCATGGGCATCCATGTCGGCTTGGAAGAAGCGTTGGTCACTGCGCTGGGATGAAAATCTCGCCACGAGATTAATGACTTTGTTGATGGATGCTCAGCATTTATGCGAAGAACGCTTGTGCTGGCTGTGTTTGGTGATAGGCATTTTGTCCGAGTAACAACGGATCTCTGCGCACTGAGTCTGAACATGATGGAAACGTGAAGATGTCAGAGTACCTGACTCGGTTATCAGTAGAATATAGCTGTATAAGTATAAATTGATAAACCGATCTGGACCGACACTGGTTGAGTCCTTGGTTTCCGGAGTAGGGATCACTGTACTCCGTAGTGTCGGGCTTAATTGATCGGTTGGGTTTCCGAGGCCGTTTCCGCCCGGATGAAGTCGGGGCCACAAATCACATATCCCTCATTCATTACTTCATAGAATCTGTATAGTGTTCAATATTATCGAGAACTAAACAAGCTCATAATAGACTCCACATCGCTTCCGTGCTGTCGGGAACTCGGGATGTATGTTGGTTTGTTAAAAGTTGAGAATGTCGTTGGTTGTTGACTCCAGGTTTGTTGACATCATCGGGATCTATCTGCCTGAAGCATTCGGCATCAATCGCGATTGAGTGTTATCTACCTCACTATGCGCGGCTCCAAATGGTCACTACTAGTAGAGAGATACTTTCAATCATATGCCTACGTTCCCACCACTCTTACCTGCCTTCCAACTGCTCCACCCAGGCCAAATGAAGTCAATCATCTCTCCCGTTCGAGAATGCGTCAAAATGAAGTCATCGATAACGGTGAATTTGGGTAGTCCGGGGTCGACCCAGACAACATGATACGATTGATATATCAAGCAAGCGGCTCCTATAAATTGTATGAGCACTCTCTATTCTATTACGTGCCATTGATGTGCTAGACTATCAGCCAATACAATGAGTGACCCCAATAATCCCAACATTGAGCAGAGATCAACGCCGCAATGGGCTCTCTATCAACGGCAATGCTTCTTGAAAGCGAGAGAGGGCAAGTCTGTGCCTTTCAACACTGGTATGTATACTTTTCCACGGAGTACAGCGCGAGGCACAAACTAAAGCTTCAAACGTAAAGAACCCAGAAAACTTGAAGAGCTAGCCCACGAAAAGCTCAGCCAAGGTGGCTGGTATGTCCCCAAAGCTGGACCAGGATGGATGAGCGAGGTACTCACGCATTCCACAGGTACTATGCCTCCTCAAACGCAGGCATGTCCAATACCCACCTAGCCAACCGACAAGCCTTCTACCGCCACCGCATTGTCCCGCGCCAGCTCGTCGACACCAACCTCCGCGACACAACAACCGAGATCTTCGGCCACAAGGTCTCGGCACCGATCGGGTTCGCTCCGATCGGCATCAACAAGATCTACCATCCTGCTGCTGAGCTCGCCGTCGCCAAGGTCGCACAGGAGCTCAATCTCCCCTACTGCCTCTCCACGGCCGGCAGCACACCGATCGAGAAGGTTGCAGAGGCGAACGGATCAGGCCCGCGGTTTTACCAGCTGTACATGCCCCACGATGACGAGCTGACGCTCTCGCTACTCAACCGCGCCTGGAAGTCCGGATTCGACGTACTGATGCTCACGACGGATACATGGCAGCTCGGCTGGCGGCACGACGACGTCGCCACCGCAAATTATGCGTTTTACCGCGGCATTGGCGCTGATCTGGGGCTAACGGACCCAGTATTCCAGAAGCGCTGCCAGGAGGCCGGCATCGACATTGAAAAAGACGTCGAGACCGCCTCGACCAAGTGGATCGACTCCGTCTGGCATGGCCGCGCCTGGTCCTGGGAGAAAATCCCCTGGCTGATCGAGAAGTGGAAGTCAACCTCCGGGGGTCGGCCGTTCGTCATCAAGGGCATCCAGTCCGTCGCGGACGCGCGAAAGTGCGTCGAGTACGGTGTGGATGGGATCGTGGTGAGCAACCATGCAGGCCGCCAGGTCGACGGAGCGATCGCCAGTCTTGATGCGCTGGAGAGTATTGTCGACGCTGTGGGCGACCAGATCTACATCATGTATGACTCGGGAGTCCGGGGTGCGAGCGACGTCGTCAAAGCGCTGGCGTTGGGCGCGAAGTTCGTCTTTGTCGGTCGTCTTTGGATCTGGGGGCTCAGTATCATGGGCGAGGAGGGCGTGCGCCATGTCATGAAGTCACTCCTGGCGGATTTTGATCTTGATGGGAGTTGGGGGGTTTAATAGTGTCAAGGACTTTGATCGGTCTATACTAGGTATGTCGAGCTTAGTGAAGGAAAGCACGGTCGCTGATCCTTTATTAGAGTCTTATCCCAGGTCATACACCTACATACCGGACAAGGTTCTTTGACATGTTTTGTCTGTACATCGTTCCGAAATTACGAGTCCATTTATGAAAGAAGGTATGTGCATAGAGCTCTTTCCCAGTTCAGAAACTGGGAGACTCTGGCATGTCATATGCTGTATTTACAGATTGTACACTAGGAACCATCCATGCCATCAGTGAAACTTCTGGATTAAAAAGACAGTATGTGTTATAGCCCTGACTCGAGGTAACCCTCAAGAAGCGTTTCAATTCAAGAGAAGGTGCGGTCATGCTTACGCTGGGTAAGTGATAAAAGACCCATCGAGACGTAACCGGCAATATGGAAGTGTATATAGAAGGATGAAAGGTATATAAGCTGGTATCGAAAAAGCCAGATTTGGGGTGGTGGAGCTTGGCTAGAACAACACCATGCAAAGAAGTACTGAAACGGCGGGCCAGTGGACAAATCGGGATACAATACTCGGGGCACTCCCAGTATGGAGTGCTGTAGAGCCAGGTGACGTGGACGCAGCTTCGTCTGTAGCAGACACAGCTCCGTCTGTCGCAGACTCAGTTGCGGCTGTAGCAGACTCGCTCGCGGCTGTAGCAGTAGGAGTGGGCGGTGAGGTGGTAGCAGAGAGAGAACGATTTGCGAAACCAATCCGATCATTGTCATAGTCGAACACGGAATAAACATTCTTCAAGAACACATCGCCCAAGAGCCAAACATCGTCTCCGTCCAAGGCTTGTCCCACAATGGTGGACACACACGCCGAACCGTAGTGTGGTCCGACGTAATCCTTCGGGGAGATGCTGTAGCTAATGCCAGAGAAGCTCACTTGTACCACTGCCGTCGAGTCGCACGGCAGGGTGAAGTTCTGTCCCTGTGTTGTGGTGGTAGCACCCGGAATGAGGTTGTGCAACACTGTGGCGTCTCCCGGGGGAAGCATGACGTACGACGAGCCAGTGTCGATGACGGCGGTCCTATTGACGAAATGACAGGGAGTACCATTCACACTGGCATCGTCCAAGGGTATCCTCCAGTTAGAGCTGTCGCCAATTGTGTTCGTGTACACGATATCGCCCGTGAACCTGGTCGTATCCACATTGCCAAAATTCGCCGCTCCGTCTCTGGCACCATCTTCATTGCGAGAAAAGCTGAATCCGATGATATTCGATTTGAGAAGGTGTTGCGCCGCGACGGTGTCCATGAACGACGGAGTGTTGAAATTGCTATTAGCCGATCGTCCCAAGCCCAGAATGCCGTCCATAGCATACGATTCGAAATCGGTGGAAGCATCGTTGGCCAAGCCAAACACCATATCGACATTCAGACCGGCAAGTGAGAGACTGTCGTTCCCAAGGACACCGCTGACCGAACCTGTCCCGTACCCGACAGCCCAGTGCATCGGTAATAACTCGAGAGTCTTTGAATCAACTTCACCGAATGTTTCGTGTCGCTGACAGGCCTCAGTCGTGCAATTTGAGCCAAAGACCCAAGTATGAGGTCCCCCTGTATCCAGGACCATCCACATCTGCTGGTCCTGAGAGCCGACCTTGACTGTAGCAAAGTAAGAGTAATCGAGGCCCTCCTGGTTAAGAGCGGCAGTGTTGGGTGTTGTGGGGTCTTCCGCCATGACAACTTTGTAATTGTTATCACGGCGGACGGGAAGCTTTTTGAGATCCAGTGTTAAAGATCCATCGTTTGAAGAGGACCCGGAATCGTTGTCTGAGTCGTCTGGCAATAATTTATATGGCACGAAACGGCGGGCGACATCATTGCTGGAGGACCCGTCGGTCGAGACATCGAGGTGAAATGAATAAGGAACGAATGCTGTAACTGTTGAAGCGAGAGAGACGGTTGATAGAAGACATTGTAAGAAATGCATGATCCTATAGGGGATCTATGTTCGTCTCAATATTGACGAAACCATCAGAGGGTTCAATTGGTATGTCGGAGACTTCGGAGTACCAGACCCTTGATATATTAGGATTAGATGAGGGTAGTGAGTGTGACTTGAGTAGAATCGAATCTGCAATGCTTGTCTATGGGGTATTACTGAAATTAAAGAGTGAATCCAGACAAATCGCGATGAAAGAACAGATGCTGAGGGTGCAGTCTATAGAAAGGGTATAAAGAACAGCAAAATGAAAGAATCCTTAACGGATCAAAAGAACTGCACCCTGCTGAGCAATATTAGGAGCTCATTGCAAAGATGAGAGATGAGAGATGCAGATGAAGATGAAGGTGAGAGACGAAATGCAAGTGTGCAGCTGGTGCTTGATGGATAGGGGATGTTCTCCACTGGCAGATCAAGTCCTACGAGCTAAGACCCCGAGGACTAGAACAAACCTTAGGCAGCTCACTAACTCTTTAGTGCTAGACCTACTAACTATCTCCAGGTAGCTCCACCCCTAAAACAGTTACTCTCATGGTCTGACTTGGACAGTTCTCCATCATACTAACTCTTATTAGTTCTAATGCTTGAATGAAGCAGGAATCTGACTGATAAGTGGTCCATAACTCCATTTATTATGTTCTTAGACAGCCACTTTATTGGTCATAGCCCTGCTGTGCAGGGTCGGCCGCCTGCGATCTGCGCATTGATGCTACCTTCAGGATTTACAGTAAGCGCGGATATCTAAAGGTTGCATTACTCCTGAAAGTACCCCTCTAGGCATTGCATAATCACTATTCATAGCAGCCGTGGTCCAGATTTCAAAGGCGAGATATATCCTCAAACCACTAGTCGAAATCCTTCTCAACCGAGGAATCGAGGATGTCTCGAAGAGGAGAGCAGCAGGACGCCAAGTCAAAGCTGCTCCACTGTATGCATGCTGTGCGCATTTCAGGCCTTCCAGCCCTGCTCACCCAGAATCTAGACCAGGGGCTGAATAGAAACATTCGATATGGAGTCAGCCACAGAACGATACAACCCCAAACTGGGAACCCCGAAATCTGCTTTGGTTGCAACTAGCTTGGCAATTGGCATCCCCCTCTGCAATCGAGCTGAACAAGGAGTACCTTACGGTTATGCAAGTGGACGAGTCTTATGCAAGAAAGACGTCTCCGTCACATACATTGCCACCACAAGGAAGTGTTGTTGTCTTTGGACGCAAGAGCTGTTTCAGCTTCTTCGATAACCCCACTGATTTGCCACTACTGACGTTTTATTATATGTTGCGATGTTCTGTCATCTGTCGCATTAGAGTTGATCCTCTGCTATTTTTACCATGGCCTTCGATCAAGTCACGTGATGACGCCCCAAATTCAGATATTTCTTGGCGAAGTGTCAGTGAGGATGACTGACTCATGTGACTTTATTCTGCCCCTGGATTTACCACATAAAGTTCCCTTGCATCGTAAAGGCGGGTAGGCTATCTGCTCACATGCGCAATACTTAATGTTGGATGTTATTCTGCACTGGAATCTGGGCTAGCTCCTGTTGTGTGGACTGCAGTATATTGCACAAAGTATGTGGGCGCTTTAATTAAGACAGATATCATCGATTATAATTATGTCACTCTAAGTAGTTGTCACAATTTTGATCCTGCAAGAACGCAACTCTTCTGGAGAAACTCCGCCAGAAACAACCAGGATGATGAGCATGATCCGCCTCGGAAGGGACCGGAAATCTCACTCGTCAGTCTATCGCATCACCACTTAGATACTTGTTCCGAGGGCAGAAAGACTACCTCACGTGGGAATAGCATTTTCTAGAAGACTAGAATTCCCGGGTACTTCTTTCAAGTTTCAATGCTACCGAGGGCCGAAGGGATGATTTTCTGGCCTTGGTGACTGGTCCCTTGAAGATCATAGTTTAGCCTAGGTTAATAATGGAGATCGTACGTCATCTCCGCTTGCCGGGTTCGATAGGTGTACAACGGTGGGGGTAAATTGTTCCTGATCTTGTGCTGCATTCAGACGAGACAGGTCAAATCTACATGAGCCATGGATTCCTAGAGGATTAGCATCGGCGTTAGGCCGTGTACCTGAAACTACAGCTGGCGATCATAACACCAGCGCCTCGATGACATTTCACTAGATAGGAAACGACAGAAAAGAAGATAGAAGAATTAAGAACAGGAGCACCTCGTCATTAAACCACGGCGCTAATATTCCATACGACAAAATCATAAGTCAGAGTCACTTTCTCTGGGCCTGCTGTTTAGGACCTAAGAGATCTTCAAGAAATCCGGACCAAAGTTCTTTGACAATACCGGGCTCCTTGGCTTGTGATCCGTTCTGCTGCCTTTGCAGCTCTTCCCCGAAACGGGATCTGCCAACGGTCTCCGTCAAGGAGAAGGGATCAATGTCCATTGAGTGGTTATCAACAACCTCACTCATGGGGCTCGCAGCCACATCTTCTCCGGACACAGTGTAGACCTGGGGCTTCATGGGTGGGTCGGACGTGATCGTCTGCTTTGTGGGATCATAGTGCTTGTAGATATCGGAGAGGATCGGAAAGCGGGGGTCCGGACGAGAGGGGACAGCATCGATCTCCTCCACAGAAGGGAAGTATGCGAAATCGACGGTGGATGAATCTCCAACGGCCTTTGCGGCACGGGATGTGTTGAAATGGCGAACGGAAGGACTGCATATGGTAACAAATCATGTCAGTGCTGCCGGTTTTGACGGGTAACCTTAAACGGAAGCGAGCATACTCTGTAGAAGCGTTGCCATTGATTCTTTTCATGGCAATGCTAAAAGCACGGGATTGAAGAAAATCATGGTTGGAAAGGCGTTCCACAAGCTGTAATTTGAAGAGAGGAGGATCAGTTGCAGCTCGTGCATAAGTGACGGGGCTATCTGGTATACAAACCTCGGCCTGAGTACCATTACTTCCTATCGATCTCTTTTGGCATTCAAGCTTAAGATCAGCCAGAGTACGAGTGGCATAGAACGAAGCCTTGTCGGTCACATTGACCGGTTGAGCGGAGTGGGCGCCAGTAATATGCAAGCTACGGCGAACGCAAGGTGTAGTGGTATGTTGCTGAGAAAGCACACGAAGAGCGCGCAATGAAGTTGAACGTGGAGCAGCCATGATCAATGAAAGAGATATGTTTCGAGCGTCTGAGAAAAAACGTCGCTTTAAAGATTTACTTGTGTAAACAAGTCAGTGAGGTTGCTCGATGGATATTTGTTGAGCTCTGGAATGAACTATGAAGATAGGGCTGAATGGCGGGACGAGATAAGGAGTAGAATGATGTGTAAAGTGTCGAAGTTACAAGAAAGTATACCAGAAAGTAGAGGAAATATATGAAGAGTAGGAGAGGAGAGAAAAGAGGAAGAGGAAAGACGATGGATGGCTCAGGGAAAGCTGATATACTTGAATGTCTCAAGGGATCCGAACCGTTGGGGGGACGGCATAATGGCAGGATGAGCTCTACCTACCTTAGATGGGTCCCTTAGCTTCCGAGTGGACACCTGAACACTGGGGAACGGGGCGGTCTGGCCAAGTCTGGCTATGCGGACTTAGTGACCCAGCGGATTGTAATAGTAGCAACCACTAGACTAGCACCTAAAAGTGCGGTTAAAGGGATCGACAGCGTACAGAGTACGTCTGATTGAGTAGTATTCTGGGCAGGCAGATTTAAGGTAGGCAGTAAGGGATTTCTTTATCTGGATATCAAAAGCAAGAAAAACAAAACACAGGGGAAACGACGAGTCTCCTTCAACGGACCGAGACGGGATGGGCGATGAGGGGTAGAAATGTGAAATGGTGAGGTAGGGGGAAAGTAGGATGGAATCTGCGTCGTACATTTTGTACTACTTGTACGTTTGGAGTCACCGTACGGAGTAGCTACACCGTACTCCGTAGACAGAAGTATCCTACCTGACTAGCATCGTACTATTTCTGCTCTGTTGATGCGTTGAAGGATGAGACAAGAATTATGCCATGATTGCCATCTTCCCCGGTTCCCCACTGTTGGTGAAGCAGCCAATAGATCAGTCAATGGTCCCATTTCTGTGACTGCTGATTGCTGAACTATCATTAGCCAACTGAGATGTAAATTCTAAAGTTGGTCAGTTGATGATCATCTGAGCAATTTACTCCGTAGAAATTGACCAATCCACCATCCACATTCGGACTTTGTGAGCATCTTCTCCGACTCGCACGTTTGAGATTAACCTCTCGTGTTAATCATCTTCCCCTCATTCTTCCCTCACTTTGGCGATGGGGAATAATAATGTGAAGATATCCAATTGTAACGCATGGTAAAGTCCCGAGGTTCTAGAACGGAATGTAGGTGATAGGGGACATTACAGTTGATCCTTTCTTCCTTCGACACGACTCGCATATCCATTGTTGTTTGTCCTTGTCATTGACGCTCTCGTCAGACCCCGGCTAGACGTAGAACCCACCCCCGAGTTGACCGAATGCGGACCCTACTGGGGAGACGCGGCAGCTTGCCTTGAGATTCAGTCGTTTGCAAACCCCAGCAAATGTACGCTTCACCCGACTACAGCAAAATAAAGATGACAGCGGTAGGATCTTTTTGCACTCGGCAGACACCTTTAGGACTCTACAAATAATATAATAACCCTGTTTATTTTACTCCCTAGAAATGAATTATATGATTAACAGAACATTCCATTATTGAAAAAATGGTCATGTGGTCATTATTAGGAACTTGTCTTTAGATAGCCTATCCTCACTTCAGTAATCAGGTCCCGGCGAATTCCTGCAACTGGTCTAGCGCTCCTATTTGGGGAAAGCGTCTTGATGAGGCTTGGCGTTAACTATAGTGCTCTAGGCCTCTATCAAGTATCAAGCTTCTTTGCTGGGTGTGGCGGAGATGGATAAGGGAGCGAAGAAATCAAGGTAAGAAAGGAGGATGATACAGAAACATTGACCACATTCAGAACTGCTGCGGTTTCGAAATGGGCCAGCTTGGGAATCAGACAGTACTTGTCTGCTTGAAATGATGCGTCCAGCATCCAGCACGGAATGTCCGGACAGAGCACGATTAGGCAGATATATTTTGTCCATCCACACCGAAAATATGGTTTAACATTGCGTTCTCCCATGGACGCGCTAGCTGTATACAGATAGTACGAAGAGTCGCTAAGTTTATATTCTCGGCTCACCGAGATCCCGAGTATGTTTTGATATGAGTGGTCTCCGGCTGGCTATATCGTCAGAGCTACAGGGGTTGACGAACTACCTAGGTGAGCAGGCGATATAAGAGCAACAAGGCCGGATTTACTGACATATCATGAAGTACAAGAGAAATTCAAGAACTGGTCGCTTAGCTCAGTTGGTTAGAGCGTGATGCTAATAACGTCAAGGTCGCGAGTTCGACCCTCGTAGTGACCATTTTTTTGTTCCTTTCCGTCCGTTCTTTTTGCCCTGTCTGTCTCTTATGGAACGCAATATGAGATTTCAATATGCTGTTATTGTTGTAGATATCCTTTGAATAGCTGGTGGGTTTCTGTAATATGCATGTGGCAACCAAGATATATTTGCGGGTGTCCCTGATGTAGACATATAAGTACGAATCATAAGCTAGACTACTGGCTACAAAACGCAGGAGAAGAGCAACTATGTCTACAAGGCTCCGTATCCTGCTTTATCCGTCTTTCTTTTTTGATCATGCTCTAGATGAGTTGGCCGTATAAAGGTACTAAGAAAGGTCCGGATCAGCAATCGGAACGTGATACTCGATTGAATCTCCTCGA
Source organism: Aspergillus hiratsukae (assembly GCA_014281905.1). NCBI lineage: Eukaryota > Fungi > Ascomycota > Eurotiomycetes > Eurotiales > Aspergillaceae > Aspergillus > Aspergillus hiratsukae. The sequence goes on from JACBAD010002125.1 coordinate 129,552, forward strand.
CTAATGGCGCATACTTCTTCGAATGGGAGAGTGATGTGCAATGACAAATTTGTACTATCTATACCATCTATCATAATGGTTGACAGCTCCAGTGTATCACTGCATCACAAAACTAAATGCATAGCACTGAAGCGATACCCTACTAGATGCCCATCTAGTAGGTCTAAAGCTTGGCGACTTCCCTGGAACGCCGACCCTTTGCAACCGCTCGGGCATACGGATGCGAGCGAGAGTCGGGAACTAGATGATCAATGTCACCCGTGTGGACCAAATGTGGGCCAGCTTCATCAAGTATCGTAATCCCATTGTTCCGCATGGCTGTCTCCAGCTCATCTTTCATAACTGCAATGGCTGGTTAGCTTCATAGGCCTCGAGGCGCGGGACATCACCTACTGTCTATCAGATGTTCAACTCCCTCCTGCCCGTAATTCGTGGCAAAGAGCATGCTGCGCCCCATGCCAACAGCGGTGGCACCAAGGCAGATGGCTTTGAGTATGTCCGATCCGCGACGGATTCCGCTGTCCACATATATCTCCATCTTGCCAAAGATCTCGGGACAGCGCTTATGAAGCTCAAGTAGAGTGACTATCGAGGGAGGGCTTGTGTCGAGATTGCGACCTCCGTGGTTGCTGAGAAGAATGCCATCTAACCCAGCTTGCATCGCCAAGATGGCGTCATCCGCAGACATCACTCCCTTCAGACACACGGGTAGATGTGTATGCTTTCGCACCCACACCAAGTCATCCCAAGTCAGTCCAGGGTCAATGAAGCCGGCCATAACACGTCCGAGACCACCGCCCTTCCTGTCGTTCTTCGCTCGAGCCGGTGCCATGGGGACAGATAAGCTTTCATCAGCTTTGACTCGCTCATCCGCCTCACGCTTACCCGGCCACGCAGCATCGACTGTCACAAAGACTGCCTTGACGTTCGGATTGGCCGAGCATTGATGAAGGAGTGCTGCGGATTTTTCTCTATCTCGATTGACGTAGAGCTGGAAGAAGAAATTTGCCGAAGGAGCGGCTTCTTTAAGTTGATCCAGTGTGTACGAAGAATTGTTGGAAACCTACTCAGTAATGAGCACTACAGCTTGACAAGGTGCAATGAAACGGAAGGGAGATAAGATCGTGACGTACTCCTTGCATGATACCTTTGCGCTCACATGCCCTAGCAATCGCACACTCCCCATCTGAGTGAATAAGCTTAGCCATAGCAGCCGGGCTTACGAACAATGGCATGCTACAATCGACGCCGAGAATCCTTGTTCTTGAATCAACAGAGCGAACGTTTCTGAGGACGCGAGGTCGAAACCATATCCTGTCGAAGCAAGATTTGTTCGCATCCCGAGTGATGAGATCGGTCGCGGCACTGGAATAAAATGCCCATGTCTTTTTGCTTGCTGTCTTGGAAGCCACGAGTTCGAAATCGTGTGAGTTGATCAGAGTGTGTAATGGTGGCTTTTCATTGTCCAGGACGACCTTTGGATTCTTGCTGGGAGGCTGTTTGAGCCATTCTTCATCGATTGTGGACGTGTCGAGGATTCCCTTGTACTTCTCTGGCGGTAGATTTGATTTGATGACACCTGGAGAGTGAACCTCTGAGTAGGCCTTGGTGGCATCACGACCTGCGTATTTCAGAATGACTGCTAAATGTGAGCTTCTTTGAGTTCAATGCCCAGCATAACCGACAAGTCTTACTTGTTGACCCTCCGGGGTGTTCCTCCACAAAATCAGTTACGTCCCATACTTTATCATCAACAACGATCCAACAATCATCAGACGTTTTGTGTTTCGACACCTCTTTAGCGGATACAAGCTTCTCGCCAGCCATCTTTACTTTCCTGAAATTTGTGTAGATTAGTCGTTTGAAGTTCCAATCCCTTCGAAAACTCCAAGCCCCATGTAATTATATTCGAAGGACTGCAGGAAATAAGCCTGGAATGAATACCGAGAGGTCCTGTTGGTTATGTAGACGGTAGAGGCATGGCACTTCGGAGAGCTCTCCACGGGGGCCTTATCACAGTGCGGAGAAGCGTTGAATTTTGCTCCACAGCGGCCTAGTGCCGCGCGTGGGGGTAAACAACTAGCCCAAAGTGCTGCAAACTGCAAAGCTTGAACAATAATAAGTGAAGAGATGACTGGTCCACAAATCAAATTGTTGAAGTTGTCTCGGTGAATTCGGGATCAGAATACCGAAGGTGCTATCTCTTCGTGCTCATCAATGATTCTTGATGACCCACGTACTCACAAAAACTTGGGGTACACTTGTCGGGGGGATGTCTGTTTCAATAATGTATGTGTGGACAGTGTAGTAACTCAGCAGAGGTGGATAGGAAAGAGGCAATCAAGTTTACCTGTCTCTCGTCCAGTTGCCTTTCTTCATGAAGCAGAACATTTCACTTCAATTGTTGCAAACATTGACTCTTGCTGTTCTCTAATGGAGCCAACTGCCATTTTCTCGGTCGAAAGCATCGGGGCATCACCGACAAAACCAGTCAACATCGGATTTCGCTCCGGGAAGGGCTTATGTAATTTACCACGTGCATTTTCTCCAGCCACACAGGGGCACAGGTCATTTGTGGCTAAGCACTACTGACACAATTTGGACAAATCTAGCATTATGTATCCCGGCAAATGATATCTACTTGCTTCTCAGGAATCTAATATTGCCCACCAAGAGCGCTCGGAGTGACTTGGTACATCGTGAACGAAGTGACTCATTCTCTGATGCGTGTGACTCACAGCGTAGGCAATATTCTGAAGGCTTTCGGGAATAGTAATTGTACCTCTTTCCTCGGTTGCGTAGGATTCAGGATCAGAGCAAAGTCCCTCAATCTACACTCGCAACTGCTTCTCAGTTGTCCGGAAAACCGCACAGGTATGTTTGGACGGATAAATCCAATCCTACGGAGGAAGGACTGCTCCTCTGCTCATTTAAATGGAATGGAAACGGTAGCATTGCAGATTGGCTCACGACAAATACAGTCTCAGGGAGTAGTCTAAGTCTGCTAAAGCCACGACGTGCATCCTCTTATTCTCTCTTGAACAGCAAAAGACACTATTGTTCTGCTGTTCCGGATAAAATACCAGACAAACTCAAGATGTGTGATTCTGACAAGCCCTTGAGATATGTTGATGTAAGTGTCTCTTTACACGCATCGCATATCTGCAATGGCTGTTGCTAAAATTGACCGCTCCTAGATTGGAATCAACCTTAGTGACCCTGTATTTCGAGGAGAATATCACGGCAGGCAGGTTCATGATAGTGACCTTGACGATATCATTCAGCGTGCCCGCGATGTGGGGTGCACGAAGTTCATGGTGACTGGTTCAGACCTTGTAGAGTCTCGGCATGCTGTTCAGCTTGCTCAGAATTACCGTAAGTTGCACAAAACTTCCCTTACCCATTGTTTCTTTGTGTTGTCAAGCCTAACAAGGTCGGCTGCCAGCCGGTTTCTGTTACGCAACTGTTGGCGTTCATCCATGTCAAGCAAAGCACTTCGATGAATTTCCTGGCGGTCCAGACAAGATGCTCGAGGAGCTGAAGTCTCTGGCGCTGGAAGCAAAAGACGCCGGGCATGCTGTTGCATTCGGTGAAATCGGTCTAGATTATGACCGATTGTTCCTCAGCGCCAAAGAACCTCAGCTGAAATATTTCGAAGCTCAACTGGACCTTGCGGTGGAAATACAACTCCCACTCTTCCTTCATTCCAGAGCTGCCAGTGAGGATTTTGAGAGGCTGCTGGCTCCCAGACTGGAGAAGCTTCCCAAGAAAGGCTTGGTGCACAGTTTCACAGGAACAATGGAGGAGATGAAACGGATGGTGGCGCTGGGTTTGGACGTCGGTGTCAACGGTTGCAGCCTGAAGACGGAAGAGAACCTGGAGGTGGTAAAAGCTATTCCACTCGATCGGATCCAGATAGAGACAGATGGTCCATGGGTATGGAGTTTTCATCTCCCCTTGCAACGTCGCAACATCCTTCGCTCTTTGACTGACGTCGTACCTTTTAGTGCGAGATTCGGCCTTCGCACGCATCTTCTAAGTACCTGGAGGGTGCGCCAGCATTGCCCAAGGCAGTCAAGAAGGAGAAATGGCAGAAAGGGCTCATGGTCAAGGGCCGCAATGAGCCCGCAGCGATAGCCCATGTCGCCCATGTCATCGCTAAATTAAAAGATATTACGGTTGAGGAGGTTTGCGAGGCGTAGGTTATTCGGATTGAGACTTTTGGCCTCCAAGAAGCTGACTTTTTCATACTTAGGACTTGGAATAACTCGATAAGAATGTTCGGTCTCGGAGAGGAAGTGTCGTAACCCTTTGCTCTCCATCTTTTGAAACTGCTCGCAGGAAGGGAGGGAGACAGTTGCTTGGTATTTGTCAAGCCCAGTCATTCTGTCCATACCCAAACTTTCACTCCGATAGATAGAACTGCTTGCAAGCGTGTCAATGAACTTTGCTTTCCAATATCCAGGCCAAGGTGTCTGACTCAAACTGACCGAAGCTCTTCTTATCCAAACGTTTCAGGCGACGATTCACACAGTTGGTACCGTCTGACAAAGAAAGCAGTCCATTTTTCAATCACCACGAAAGTGACTCAGCAGAGAAGCGACTTCAACTGTGACTGTTTGCTTCTGCCATGATATTCTGAGTTTGGACTATAACGGACCCAATATGAGGTCATCTTGTTGAAGCAATATGCTGTGACAAGAGTTGGTAACTATATTTTTCACTTGCAATTACTGAATGTCTTCAGCCGGATTTTGTCTCCTAGGCCGCAATTTAGGCCTGTTCCATGCCGGATATCTCCAGGTTAAGCTCTTGTTAGCGCGGTTTCGGTTAATCTATTGCCATTCACTCTGTTGATATCCCTCCTGAAGTAACTCACCGCCCATACTGCTTCAGCAGTCTTATGTCTCACTGTCTTTGTTGTTGCTATTGACAAGATAACCAAGATAACCTACTCACTGATCTATTCTCTCCCTCGCTTAGCCATCCTGTCTCTTGACACTCTCGAATACCTCCATCATGGCCACTCTCCAAGCTCTTTTGTTTGCCTGAACACCAGTTCATCGGGCCATCAACTCCCTCCCTCTCCTTGGACTCTCCCATAGAGTTGACGTCCCTTCTCTAGACACTCTCACAACCCGTCTTGGAACCTGCTGTGTCCGGATTTCTGTGCCGAGAGACACGTCTCGAAGCTTGGTGTTCTGTATTCTTCGTCTCGAGGCGTATCGCAGGAGCCTGAAGGTTCCCTTCAAACAAGGGAGCGTTGAGACCGAAGACGCGTCAAGGCTGCACTGAATTTCATCTGTCTCAAAGGAAACATTACAATGGCTATGCCGCTTAGTGAGAAGTCTTCCAATAGCTCCCTCGGGGGTAAAGCGGGTGAGTATTATTCTCTTTGTATATTGACTTTTATAGTGAACTGTTTACTGATTAGATCGCGTCGAGCAGGCGAGAGGACTCGTCTTAGAGAAACGTCATTCGAATCCGAGATCATCCACGCTGAAAAGTTGCCTCCAAATTTCGGAGAGGTGGTCAAAGGAGTCTACAGAAGCTCTTTTCCGCAACCTTGGCATTTCCAAGCCCTAAAGAAGCTGGGCCTCAGGATGATTGTGTAAGTTGCCCCCATAGAGGATCATTACCCATTGCTTACGCCTGTCCTATAGTACGTTCGTCGAAGGGGAATACTCTGAGGACCACCAGGTCTTTCTCAAAGAGAATGGTATAGAGCATCGTCGCATTCTGATCCTGGCAAACAAGGATCCCACGGTTCGAACTCCGGACCATGTGGTGAATCGGGTCCTGGAAATTATACTCAATAAAGCAAACCACCCACTCCTGCTACACTGCAACAAGGGAAAGGTGAGCGCAAAGGCCGATAATACGACTTGGACATGACTAACTAGACTTGATAGCATCGGACTGGATGCATTGTCGGCTGCTTTCGGAAGGTTCAGGGCTGGGATATGCCGGCTATTCGTAAGGAATACATCAATTTTTCGTGGCCAAAATCAAGGCCGCTCGACGAACGATTCATTGAACTTTTCGATGACACCAGACTCAGACACCTCGCTGTTTCTTCTGGTGCAAGCTCATGGCCCGCCGGCGTCATGCTCAATCCGCTTCACGAAGAAACTGTCCAGGACGAAAATACCCCGAGAGGCAGTAGACATTCTTCTGCCGGTCTATTCCACAAGTCCGACGCTATCTGATGAATACGGTGCACTTTGCATGACTATCACAGCATCTGATGAAGGACCGGATATCTTCGACGAGTACGACTTTATTGATCTCGAAACAATTTCACTGCATGGAGTACGGGGCACGGAGGTTCATTGGGACGGCGCATGTGACTTATATTGACCATCATCTCTCTGTCAGATACCCTACACTTGTTGACTGATGCTACAATGGCGCGTTTGGAGTATGGTGTTGCGAATGGAAGGTAATTCGGGCTAATATTGTGAATCAGGGAGTGGCGTTGTCTGTCTTTGTTTGAGAATAGATGGATAGTCGATGGCTACACTGCTGTCTTCTCTTATTATCTTAATAGAACACACTGAGTACGCAATTTCTTTGGATAAAGTTGGATACTTTGATTGAGAACGCAGCCATCGGGCCTATTTGAAAAGCGCCAATTTTCAGTAACCCTATGTAGTTAATAATGTATATATTGTAGAAGATCATCCATGCGGATAGATATCCTGCAGCTCGACGGCCTATTACTGCAAATTATAGAACTCAATTGTGGTCACACAGCATCAGGTCACAGTCCTTATCGGAAGCCTCAGGAGTCCCCGGAAAGCTAGGACTATAGGGAAGAATTTGCGGGCTCTTAGGCTCATCTTCGAAGCAGTCAGATGCCAGCATCTCGCCATCACTTATTGAAAGCTGGCACGAGAGTTGCTCTGAAAGGTCGAGCACAGATATTGCGGTTCTGTTCTGGGTATGACCAAGTATTGGCCGGTCTTCCCAAATTCGATCAAGTTCGGTATCGCCATGCCCCAGCATATCAGTCGAATGGTGTGAATAATTTCCGTCGAACGATAAGACGGAGTTCGTTTCGTCTTCCTCTATGAACTCGGGATCCTCGGAATCGCTTCCCAAATAACAATCGGAATCGTATATCTCGTGGCTTTCACTGTTCAGATCACCGTGAAAGTCATCCATGCCTACCTCCGACAAAAGGTCCTCTTCAGCTCCTCCGTAATTTTCGGCGGAAGTAGTCACGGCATCTGATACACTCAATTTCCGCGAAGCTCCGGGATCATACAGTTGCTTTTGGGCAATCTTCCAAAGGGCAGTCTGTAGTGCTGCTCTAAAGTCGGTCGACCCTGTTGCTTGGGACACAACTTCTGTTCGAGGATTATGCAAAGCTTGGAGATCGTTGATCCTGCTTTGCAAAGTCGGGTTTCTCGTCGTCTTCAGAACTGAAGCTAGGGACTTGGCGATGGACGGAATCAAGTGGGATCGCTGGTTCATGGCCTGTGGATGGAGAAAGTGTCAGTTGTATGCGCCCTTCTTGCTGAAAGCCAATCAAAAGAGTACCTCACGGTAGCCTAAGCTGAACACTGAAGGCACAAGGCGTGACAGTGGTTGGAGATCCCTGTCTCCTGAGCTTCGAGTCTCTGTATCACTCCGCCGACGCCTTTCGACTATGAGCGATCGAAGTCCTTTCCTGAGCAGTTGATCAACCTCGCGGTGCATCTGACTATTGCGGTCTTCCTCCAGTCGGTGGTCGTCTCCCATGTTCTCGAGCTCCTCCAAGAACAGCAGTGCGCTGTTGTCCATGGATTCGTTTAAGCAACCTGTTTGCGTCAAAGGAAGCTCTGGAAAGCCTTGTAGGCTTTTTATCGTGCTCCATTGCTTGAACTTGACTATAGATGTCTCGGGAGGTATTGAGATTGGCAGAGTCGGCGCTAATGGGAAGAATTCCTGTCTGGCTTGGTTCGAGTCGTAGACTTCAAGGAACACCTTTATCGTGGACAAGTATGCTGTGTGAATATTCGCAGGAGGCGCAGCATCCCCGTCATGTTGGGCTGATATTGGTACTCGCCAGATTCTGTGTGTTGACGGCCGTCCAGCCTTTCTTCGCAGACCAAAGGAAAGCTTGATGGTCGTTGAATTGTCCACTCCGGAAAAACGGTCGCAGCTTCTGAGTAGCACAGCAAGATCCAAATCTGACCAGAGCTGCAGGGTGTCTGTTAGTAAATGGGTCAATCACAGCCCTGTGTAAGTGATTTGTGGCCCGAAGTAACGTACTTTCGATTTGCAAACTATATCTTCTACGCGAGAGACGAAAGATGGAACTGACTCATGGAGATGAGCTCTGGCGGTAGCGACGACATGCATTTTGATTTCTGGTGATTGGGCTATCCATATCAACCCAGAATTTATCAGTTCCTTGGGATCTTCAGGGTGTCCGAAATCCAGATTTCCTGCAAGAGATATGTCCAACGACGCGCGTAGCGTCAGAGACAAATCTGAGTTGGAGTGAGAGAGATGGATTGTATCTTGCCCTAGGTCAATGGTCAGGGCCATGGTATGCTTTCAGTAGTGATTGATGATTCTCCCGAGCAGTTAAAAGGGACTGGGCTGGCAGGTCTCCTCCGTACCATCCCTTAGCCTTCTTCACTCACGGGTGGCAGCATTTCCTTATCACATGTGGAAGACATACAGCAGCGGTTATGGTCAGGTACATTTCTTATGTCTATCAAAAGCAACTCATGGTTTTATTTACTGTAATCTACTGCATTCAATTGGCATACTGCACATCGACTATGATATTAATGCTCGCTATGGGGGTTGTAATACTAATGGTTAGCGATTTGCTTTACATTCAGAACTTGGGATGTTAGTTCACCATCATGAAAAGAAGATCATGGATCTAGCACATGCTTGTTCTTATTTAACCTGTGTCTTCCAGTATCAAATACTCCCACTCTTCTCTAAAATCTAGTTCAAATATGCTCTAGATATTTAGCAGATGAGCAGCATAACACTTAGAAGTATAACTTGTAGATATGATTGGCTGTAGTCCTTCTTTGTCTGCTTATCGATAAGCAACGTCACGTGTGAATCTTTGTGGTTACCTGGCACCTAAACGACAATCCGATCACGAAGCAGTGAGATTACCATGAGCTTCAAAATCAGCAATGAAAGAGGATGAAGGAAGGGAATCTCTACTGCTTGACCATTATGGTCCGGATGGAGGAGAATCTCAGTCGCTGCTCTCGGAATCTTCGAGCAAAGAGACCGATCAGACAGCGCATCACCTTCCAAATGGTCATCCCCTGACCTCACCTTCTACTCCTCCTGGTTCGCACCAATATCGATCGTCGATATCTCAGCCTGCTCCGGATGGGCACCGTCGTCCTCGTACAACGAATCGTGTTCGGTTTGATATTGAAGAAGAGTCGGAAGAGGAAAGTTACCCGAATGGCCACGCTCGCGACTCGGAAGACTCCTGGCTGGACGAGGAGGATTATGCGCGGCCAAATGCGAGCCGATCGGGAAGAAATGGCAGAGGCCAGATGGTTCCTCTCTTGACGGATATAGAGGCCCCGAGTGTAACCCTGGCGACCTCCGAGGATTTCTTCCCCGAAGATCACCTTGAGAGCGCCAGGCCGAGGAGCGGAATGCGGATGGCTTTCATGAATATGGCCAACAGCATTATAGGAGCTGGTATCATCGGACAACCCTATGCGCTTCGGCAGGCGGGCATGACAATGGGGGTTTTGCTCTTATGCGCGCTCACAGTCGCAGTGGATTGGACGATTCGCTTGATTGTGGTCAATTCTAAATTGAGCGGCGCGGATTCCTTCCAAGCAACCATGCAGCATTGTTTCGGGAAAAGTGGGCTCATTGCGATCTCAGTTGCTCAGTGGGCTTTTGCCTTCGGCGGCATGATTGCATTCTGTATAATTATAGGTGATACTATACCGCATGTTTTCATCTCTTTATTTCCTTCCCTCCGAGATATGACCTTCCTCTGGCTCCTTACGGATAGGCGGGCTATCATTGTTCTTTTTGTCCTGGGAATCTCATACCCATTATCTCTGTACCGGGACATTGCCAAGGTGCGATTCTTATACTCTCTATGCAGCAGACGAATATTTCCGAGGCTAACAAAGAGTAGCTGGCTAAGGCATCTGCGTTCGCGCTCATAAGTATGTTGGTGATTGTCGTTGCTGTAATCACCCAGGGATTCCGAGTACCCGCAGAATCTCGTGGCGAGGTGAAAAGCCTGCTTTTTGTCAACTCCGGTTTCTTCCAGGCCGTGGGAGTGATATCCTTCGGTAAGTCTGCCTTGCCCAAAGAAGCTGAAGTGGTACGAGATCATGTCTAACAGACCATAGCCTTCGTTTGCCGTATGTTACCACCGCATCTACATAATCCACAAGACCCTGACTGACCGTCCAAAAGACCACAATAGTCTCTTGATTTATGGATCTCTCAAGAAACCAACCATGGATCGATTCGCAATGGTAACCCATTACTCAACCGCCGTCTCCCTTTGTATGTGCTTGGCTATGGGTATCTCAGGCTTCCTCTTCTTCGGATCCAAGACCCAAGGCAATGTGCTCAACAACTTCCCCTCTGATAATATTATGGTCAATATCGCACGGCTGTAAGACCTCCTGCATACAACTAGCAGCCCTTGCTTGAGCTGACATCAAACCATTCGCAGGTGTTTTGGCCTGAATATGCTTACTACGCTGCCCCTTGAAGCCTTCGTCTGCCGATCCGTCATGACGACCTACTACTTCCCCGACGAACCATTCAATATGAATCGACACTTGATATTCACGACATCTCTGGTGGTGGCAGCTATGGCCATGGCATTGTTCACTTGTGATCTTGGAGCCGTATTCGAGCTCATCGGCGCAACAAGTGCTGCTGCTTTGGCGTATATATTTCCTCCGCTTTGTTACGTGAAATTAAGCAATGCTAGTTGGAAAGCCAAGGTTCCAGCGTATCTGTGTATCGCCTTTGGTATCACAGTTATGGGAGTCAGCCTGTTGCAGGCTGTTGCAAAGATGATAAGCAGTGAGTCTGGGCCCTTGGAGTTGATCTGTACGAAGTAAGATCCGCTAACAGGAGAGTTCCGATCCTTGTAGACGAGGGTGGCACGAGGACTTGCAGTGCTTAGCAAGTAGCAATGCCTGTCGAAATATACGATTACGCCTTTGATCGGCCCATAGATATCTCTCTCGGACATTGGGACCGTTGTACATATCCGAATTACTTTCAAAATATACTGAACTTTACTTATGAGAGGATACTGACATGGCTGACAGGAAGAGCCTCATTGTAGTTCTGAAGAGTCTCCAGTTTCAGGTATTCTTTCCTTCCAGATACAGTGAAGCTGATTCTTTGACACATCATCTCTAAAGGCTCTATTTACATCTGATGTGATTTGGGAAGCTCTGTGGATGAAACTAATCCTTGTTCAATTGCTTCTGAACTCAAGTTCATGATCAGTGAGACACAGTGGTCTGCATACATTCAATAGAGTCCTTCCGTTTTAGTCCATTAGTTGCGTTTGCACTCTGAAGCCGTAGCAACAAACCACTGAACATCCCCAACACAATTTCTTGCTTTTTTTTTTCTCTCTTCTCTTCTCTCTCACTCTCATCTATCCCCTCTTGTTTTCCCTACACAATTCTCTGGTCTTTCAAGCAGTTCATTGTTCCCTTACCTCGGTTTACTTCCAAACTGCGATAATCATGAACTTGACCTTCGTCCTTTCTTCAGACTCTCACTAGGCCTTTGGAAGAGTTTTCTCTTGACCTTCAGGTATCTTCTGATTCTGAACTGACAACTAGAAGATCTTGCGCTATTTGGACATCAGTGTTCTAATCCATATTCGATTCCTGTCAACAGAGAGTGGTGGGCCCTCTGTTGGTTCCCCTGGGTGCGCCTTACTCTCAAAGCTACATTCACTCATTCTCTTCATCGCGTCTGGCTCTGAAACTCTGCACTTTTTCTTGCCCAGTTCCGTCCTCGTACGCTCATATCTTGCAGATTTGAGCAAGTCATCATGGAGGACGAGGCACTTGAGCGTCTGAAGAGGCTCCAAATGGTAAGATGATTGCACCTTATTGATTCCATCATGAGATGTTTGTAGGAGAGTCTGACTAACACTGACCTGCATATATATAGGAGGACCTTGGAACGCTTAGAAGGGAGTATATCTCGACTGTAGACACCAAGAAGTTCAGGAATATTCGCTTGCAGGATATTGAAGCCACACGAATGGTAAATGTTGCTGGATCAGACGCTGCCCGTCTGGCCAAAGCGAATCAAGAACGCCTCAAGGCTTGGGCAAGTGAGTTCTTTTCGCTCCATTCGAGATTTTTCAGATTATTGGCTAAGCTTTGTGAAAGATGCACACAAGGATTTAGGCGACCCCGCCGATGAAGAGTCATTAGACCCTCTTCTGAACGGCCAAAGCCACCGTCTTGGACTGCGCGCCGTGATAGAAGGGAGCGGTGGCCAGTCTTACTCAAAAGCAACCAAGAAGAATGACAACGTCCTTCAGGTTGCGCCACGTGCTCCGAGCGGCCGCTCTGCATCGAGAGGCTTCAAAACAACCGGCCGTGGCGGCGGTGTCATCGGTACAAGAGGTCGTGAAACAACGCAGAACTCACAAAAGTAAGTGATCGATCCCATTAGCAAGCCCATCAGCTTGGCCTAACCGGTAGACTAGCGCTCAGACAAGAGTCACACACCAAGGCGCCGTCGCAAAGCTGGGTAACCACGTGGTCCAGTCACCTCAGGCCAGGAAGCGCCTGCAGGATCCTGCTCTTGATATTAATAATGAAACACTGAAGAAGACTCGGGGGGTGTATGGCTCGAAGTCGCAACCAGTTGTTAGAGGTGGTAAGTGCAACTGCGAGCTTGAAGAAAGCAACCGACTGACTTTTCTGGGAAGGCATGAAAACGGACCTCGTTCATCTCAAAACCAGACGGCCTGTGTAAGTTCAACATCCACGGAACCTCTGACACAACCTGACATTGTGCGGTAGTTCCAACACTGATTGGTCGAGAGTTCTCAGCCCTCCCGAGGACTTTCTTTCTATCGCGCGCAATCGTCTGCTCAACGCGAGGGCTCCGAATGTCGCAACAGCTGTTGGTACCAGGGGCTCTGAACAAACCGAAGTCACCGTCAGCCAGCGTGAGCCACGGGCCGTCGATCACGGAAGTTCCCAATCTATCAACCAACCCGAGGAGACCAATGCGGCCCGAGCATATGAAGACTCCATCGTTTCTTTACGTTCAGACGGAGACTCAGTGGCAATCGCTACGCCTGTGTCCTCTAATAATGGTCAAACCTCGCAGGTAAGCATAGCCCAGGCAGCTCATACAGCGAGTGGGAAAGACCAGCGGTTTGAGCCCACGAGACTACAATCTCCACCGCAAGAGAAACCCCGGCAACAGAAACCACAGCAAGAGAAACCACAGCAAGAAAAGCCACAGCAACAGAAGCCGCAGCAAGTCGAACCCACCCCCGGAAAATCAGACGACAAAGCTCAAGTTGGGAAGCAAAATCAAGACGACGAGCTGGTCGATGTCTCAACACCGCCGTCCGGCTCAACTCCAATCGTCCAGAGCAAAGATGTCTACGCTGCTAACGTTCAAACTGAGGGAAGGACTGGAATACTTCTTGACTTCAATTCCACTCCTCCAAGGAAGAGTCTTCCGGGCGCGGAAGATAGTTTGTCGATGAGTCCAGCCCTGCAAGATTTGGAAGGCATCAGTTTTCAAGCAAGTGTTGCACAAAGTGTTCTTTCGAGGCAAGAAACACAGATATACTCTTTCATCAAGCCTGAGCCAGTCGATTCGAAGGACTCCACCAGCCCGCGGATCGGAGAAAGCACTGATGATACGACGACCTCTACGCCCGACGATACACCTTCCGACCTTGCTGCCCTCCGGGAAAAGCTTGCACGCCTCTGCAAATTCGTGGAGGAAACACTGCGCCAACATGTGCCCGAGCCGCTCCGGGATATGGACTTGCAAGCTCTCAGGAAGTACGAACAAGAGCTCAAAGAGATACTTTCCTTGCACCAACGAGCAGTGAAGGAAACTGCCTCACAGGCTGCCGAAAAGCAACAGGAAATTCTCTCCTCTCACGAAACTCAGGGAACAGAAGCTGAAACAACGATGGAAGGAGAACGTTCAAAGATATTATCCGCCACACCGTCGGTCTGCTCTCCTCCCGTGGGGACTCCTCATGAGGAAGGTAATAGTAGACTTAGTCTGCGTTCGGAGGACACACCTAGTCCGATCAAATTCAATGCGGGAGCGCCAGAGTTCGTCCCGACCGGTCCTGCCAGGAATTGCAGTTTCAGCGGATGGCGTGATACTAAGCCTAGTCCTCCAAGCTCAACAACCTCCGAGTCACCAACTGGACAGTCGCAGCATTCTCGCCAGAATAGTCAAGATCATATGCCTATTAATTCAAGTGATTCGTATGTTCCACGGATTACATCTCATCCCTCACCGCGCGGACGTCAGGCCAGTGAGAGCCATATCTTTGGTGATCACTTATTGCCCGGTAGGAGCAAACCCCTCTTTGGTGATCACTTATTCCCTGGTAGGGGCAAACCCCGTGTTAAGACACATGGGAGCGAAGCAGTATCGCCAGATAAGAACGCGTTGAATGGCAAGTATTCCCTCACATGGATCTCTACCTAACCATTGCTGACGCCTCCTTTGTGTAGAGCCGAATGATTCTCGTTCGAAATCCTCGACCCCAACCAAGCTACAAGCCTTTACTGTGCCTAGAGCAAGACCTTCCGCCTCCGAAAGCATACACAAGTATGAAACGTCAAACTCGGAATTTGTCAACATCGCTAACGTGTGGTGCAGTACCGGTGAACCTTCTCCAAGGCCTGTCGGGTTGGCAACCACTGCGCCAGGGACTGGATCTAATGATGTGAAGCCAACTTCAGGCTCAGGCCAATCTACTCCTACTCCTGTGCCCAAGGCAGTAAAAGCGGTGTATAGAGCTATGTCGAAGGGAGCTCTCGCACAGGTGAATGCATTGCAACGGTCTATGCACGCTCCAAAGGTGCAAGAGAATCCCACAGCCAAGAGAAATCCGAGCACCTCGGCATTGGGCGGCGTCGGAGGCTCGATCTATGCGACCCCCGTGGTGCAAAAGCCTACTGTTGCAGCACCCGAGAAACGCAAGTCCAGTAGCCTTGGAGCCTCAAGATGGGCAAGTTCCGAGACTCAAAAGCCACTACGTTGATGATCGCACACAGGCATGAAGTGCGTTGTCTGATTGTCTTCTTTGACTGGTATTTCTCTCTCCTTTTCCTTTTCTCTCAATTATGTGTCACGAGCCTTCCAAATGTGAAATCTGTACGATTAGCTAGCTTTCGCTGTTCTTTCTCTAGTTAGCACACCAACATCTCATATGTCTTATGATTGTCATTACCCTTTTCAACACGCTACTTCTTTTGTAGTTTCCGAGTGCACCTTCCCCATGCCTCGTCGTATGTAGGCAAGATCAGTGACGGCATGAGTATCGGACAGAAATATCTCCCATCAGAGCACCAGCAATTTGACTATATCACAGTCCTACACTGCGTACACAGTTTACTAGATGTATTGAAACCGATAATCGTATCTGTTCGTCTGCAGAGTTACTTGGCGAAGGCTTGCAACGCTTCGTCCAATCCATTAGACCCTCGGCTGACGTTGTCCTGGCAGCTCTCCTGGTGTGCACCCCGTGATTGAGGGAAGTGGGACATGCCAAAGTAAGGTTTACTTCTTGCCATCTTAGGCTTAAGGGCTATATATAATTAATGCTCAAATGATCCTTGACGGCAAGCAAGTGATACAGGTCGCATCCATCAGTCCTTTCCTTGCTCGGAATCAAGCAACCATCTAATGCTCATTCTAAACCATTCCGCCTTGAAGGCCGGTCAAACGAACAGCAGGTGCCCAAGGCTAAAAATGAAGATGCAGATCTAGAGTCTGTAAACGTCCAGCAAGGACCAAATGCAAATCACGATCCAGTGGCTTCCATCTGCCGTCCCAGTAACTATGCAGTTGTCGCCTAAACGCCGGCTACTTAACAAATTCCCTGAAATAGACAATGAAGGAACACAGCGAGCGTGAGAGATCAAGTATACTCTATTGCTACTGTTGCTGCTGGTGCTGCTGCGGCGGTAAGGGCGGCTTCGAACTCGCATCAATCTTCGGTCTTTTGGGATCATTAGCATTGACTACTGAAGCAGGCCCGCTGCTGCCAGAGACAGATGCATTCGTCACGTCACTTAAAGGCGGCCGTTTCCCATTAACATTGGGTGGTCCAAATCCGGCTCGGTTTGCGGCTGCGTTGCTTGCAGCAAGTTTAGGATCGAGATTTTGCCGAGTCAGTGGACGATATGATGAAGTTGTCTGACCCCGATTCATCATTGGACTGCCAATACCGCCACCAGGGGCGCCAATTTTTCGATGCATGTCCGTGGAAGGATTGATAAAGTCGCGCGTGTTGTTTGAAGCTGGTGAGGCTCCCGCAAGCATTGGCCTCGATATGGGGACACTCTTGGTGTGATCGACACCTGCTGTCTTGCGGATGGAGGGACTTTCGGCATGGGGATCGAATTGGGGAGCGTTCACAGCAGTATGTGGGTTTTCCCGCAGCAAATCTACTGCTCGAGCTGAAAAGAATGAGGCAGGCGGAATAGAGGGTGAACTGGCTGGGGGAGCTGTGTCCTGAGCTTTGGCATCAAATTCTTGCTTGATAGGCATTTGGCCTGCAGCGCTTGGCAGGCTTGAATCTTGGCTAGTCCTTGGTTGATCTGGAGGTGCCATTCTGCCGTTTTGAAAGTTCTGCTGCTGTCCTTGCGGAATAGGCTGCCTTTGGCCGACATGTTGGTTTTGCAGCGCAGGATTGTTTCTTCCATTGAGAGGGGGTGGAACGGAGGGTTGTCTGTTGTTGATTATTTGGTTGAATGGCCTTTCTGGCCTAGAAGGTGTCACGACTGCTGGGTTCGGGCGTTGAAAGTTTCCTTGAGGGCCTGTCCTTACAGGAGTCGGTGGTTGCGGTTTTGTCTGGGTTTCTGGTTCTAGCACTATCTCATCCGGGTTCCCAGTGGCCGTCACTCCGAAATCGGCCTCGTCAAAGAGATCACCTAAATGATTATTTATGAGTGAACAGAAGAAATAAACATCGTCTGTTTTGCTTACTTCCAAACTCCCCGTCACCGTCAAACACAGTAGTATCATCCGTGCTTGTGCTTTTGCCGGCATTTGCTAGCCGAGGAGGAAGGTCGTCATCCTCTGGGACGGGTTTCGGTCGAACAGGCTCCTTCTTGATCGGAGCGTAGTCAGGGTGCCGGTGAAGTTCGTCAACATCCCATCGCGCCTATAGCTCAGTCAGCACAAGGCATCGTTCGAGCATCATGTCGAGGTTTGCAACCCACAGGCGTGGTTTTCACTTTGGTAACTTTCGAAACATAATCTTTGTCGTAGATGCAGTTACCCAGTACGTTGCCAAAATTCCTCAATGTACGTTTAAGTGCATCAGTAGTTCCTTCTTTCTTGGCCTTTTCAAAAGCAGCGGCCTTTCCTTTGCAATTCTCGATGTGACCGTAACCGATGTCCTGCGTTGATCCAGACCACTTAGTAAGAACGACTGTGTGGAATTCGTAACCGTAGGCACATACTTCATGGTAAGTACCATCCTTCAGTGTTACCCTCACAATGACCGATAGCCCCAAGCTGATCTTCCCGGTATTTTGACTTTCCTCAACCTGTCGCGGAGCATCCATTAGCCATTTCTCCCTACCACCGCCCGAGCGCATTCTGATCCATCTCATCGAACATACAAAATCAATCTGAATATTCTGTATTGAACTCGACCAGCCGTTGAAGCCAAAAACCTCATTGGCAAGATTGATGCATTTATCCGCGGATAGATAGTGCACCTTCTGTCCCGCGGCACCAGGCCTCGAGGAGATGTATTCAGGGCCCAATTTCTTATCTAGGCGTGCTTGGAGCGTAGCAATTTCCTGTGCCGTATACTCGCTGATTCGCCGAGTCGGTTCTTCGAATGGGTTGCCGGACATGTTTCCTGTCGAATTTGGCATCATGACGCATAATGGACCACTGCGGTGTTGGTCGCCAACACTGGGGTGAGTCGCGATTAGCTTTGGTCATGGGCATAACAATACGATTAGAGGATCGCATATTGCTTACGCGGGCATAATTCGGTAATATAAATAAGCTGCAGATAATCAGATCATTGAAGCCCGCATGTATTAATGCTTTATCGAGCAGGATGATGAGGATGATGAGGCTGATGAGCCTTTTGGTGAGGAGCACGAGGCAATGAGACGCGTCAGGCAACACGGCATGTCGCGACATCACGTGATCATATACATGAATACAACTACTGGACGAGGGCTCCATTCACAGACTGCTAGTTGCGTTTCTGGAAATCTATTACTTCATTTCTTAGCAATAGGCTTATTTGGATAGTAATTGTCTGCGTTAAATATCGTAATCAACCTGCAAAGTGGTTGCAGCCTGCCTCTAGCGGCCAGCCTCACCAAGTCCAATACCGGAAATCACTGGACTAAGAGACTAGCGCTGGGAACAAGTCCAAGGTCTTTGAGAGACTCGCCGAAGAACTCGGCATCAAACACTTTTCTAGGAAATGTTTGCACGAAGCTTTGCACTTCAATGCCGTCCTCTTGTTGCAAGGCTGCGGCAACTTCGAACAAGGTAGTAGTGACGGGCACTGTTTTCATGACGTTCCCCTTGGGCGTCTGAAATCTAAGCCGAGTTTCAGTGTAAGCAGATGCGGGCTTGGAGGCAACAGGTCCGGAGGTTGTAGGCGCTTGAGGAGCTGGTTGTACAGGAGGTGCCATCCCGGCACGCTCGGCTTTCTCCCGCTCAGCTCTCAGTCTCCGCTCTTCTTTATCTGCTTCGATTCTGGCTTTAATGCGACGCTTGGCTTCAATTTCCTCCTGTTTCTCTTGCTTTTTCTTGGCAGCTTCCTTCATCGCCTTTTTCCTCTCCAGTTCTTCCTTGATGTCTTGCGATTCTTTGGTGCTCTTGCGTCGAATTTCCTGTACCGAAACTATCAGTAGGTGATGTTGAACTGGGCTGAGGGAATGCTCTCACCTCATTCCTCTTCTGATCCACTTTATCCTGCTCAGCCTGTAGCGCTCGCTTTGCAGCCAATTTCTGCCGGAGCTCCTCCAATCTGGCGTTCTTCTCCTCCTCTGTCAAGGGTGCGATCTCTTCCGTTGACTCTGAGAAGTCCACATGTCCAGACTTAGATGCATGGAACTCTGCCTGTGCCTGGCTGCGGAACTTTTTCCCACATTCGTTGCAAGCCAGACTGCGGGGTTCTTCGCCGGGTTGCAATGCGGGCCCCTCATCAGACTCCCCTTCTTTCGGCCCAGCAGCCTTTATTTCCTCTAACGACTTGTCTTGGTTTTCCTCAAGCCACTCTAAAGCTCCTTGGACTAAAATTGATAGAAAGGAAAGAGTCAGTATTCAATGCGAGGTGAGGGTGAGGGGTGCCCTTACGTCCACCGGTTCTTGCCACCGCCAGTTGCGCTCTCTCTTTGTCGAAGCCCATTTCAATGAGCTGATCCAAGTCTGAAGTAGCCATCTCTTAAGCCCTAGTGATGATTATGAGGAAGGTGATGCCCTGATGTGTGGAAGCTGTCAAGAGAGACAGCGTTTTGGAGCGGAAGTAGAACCCGAGCCTTACAGACCCTAAAGCTTCTCCGATATGCTAGAAGAGAATGACACGGTTAGACAGGTTGGTTTGCAGCTGCTCAGAGGCTGGAGTAGAAATTGAGAATGCAGTTGACTGCAAAGGAGATTGTACACAACAGTGGTAGGATAGAGGCCAGCTTACAAGTGACGTATAGCCTTTGAGCTTAGCCGGCGGAGGTAGAGATGCGGGATGGTCCACTTTTACTAATTAAGGCAATGTTCCAGGTACCATCAGAGCTCCGGAAATCTTTACATCTTAGCATTGTTCTAGCAGAAGATCCGTCAAGCAAAGGACTAAAATTTGTTCCGTTAGGGCTGAGATTATAAGAGAAATGAAGGTGGTGATATTTTCACTGAGAGCGCATATAATACAGAGTCTTATGAATGCTAAAGATCGTCCACTACAGAGTACAAAGAAGTATTAAGTGATAGAGGACCACGGCATGGCAAGAAGAAGCATGTAAGCATATGCTTACAGTCGAAAGGCATCGCCAGCTGTCGGCTCCATTCAGAGTACGAAGGTTGGTCTCGATCGAATGACTCTTTTAGTCAACGGACTTCTGGTAGAGTACTTCGCGCCACTGGCACATGACAACTCGAGGGAGGATATCTTCCTATTCTCCGCAGTATCAGAGATAACACTGTTGTCTCTCGTAATAAAGACAGTAAGACTGATGCAGTGAAGATCCGAGTTACAATGTCGGGCCAAGTACCCCCGCGGAATAAGCTGAAGAAACCAGTATTTCTCTCTGCTTCAACAAGGATTATTCCATGGGTAGAAGAATGCCACAGGCACATGCACCTGGCTTGATTCCCGTTAAATAGATCGGCTTCTTTGGTTCGTCATTTGGAATGTTTCGAGGATCTCACTCTATGGATCCCCAGGCCGTCAACAGAACTAGAACATATGTTCTGTATGCATTTGTTCAGTGAGAACAAGCATAAAAGATACTGTCAATCTGTAGACATAGTGTAGCTCGTTAGAGGCCGGCACTTTGGATTTGCCCAGGTCATACTGAGAGAGGTAGAACAGTTGAAAGTATGGCATCGATCACAAGAGCACCTGTGATGACATCACCTGACCTGAGCCAAAGCCAATGATTACTCAGCGGACAAGCACCAATGAGAGGGCAACGCGGGACTTGCGACTCCCATGCGTAGGTAAACGATCCATAATTGCAACCAGCTACGTACCTGACTCCGTGATCACCTAACGACTCCCTTGGCCGAAACAACCGCTTCACGATCTCCCCTACCTTATCCTACCTCCACATTACGAACTAGCTTAATCCACCCACTTCTTATTTTTCTGACTTGGGTCTCTTTCAATATCTCATCAGCCTCCTTCACACATCTATTCGCCTTTATACCGTTACAGCCATGTCCGTTCTTCTGGAACCGCCTGAGTTGGGGTTCAAGCGTGGGTCTTTCCAACCCTGGATGTGTGGGAGACTGGGAACATATATGCTGACTGAGACATCAGGCCCTTTCGATCGCGAAGTCTGTGAGATTCTCCACTTGAGCAATAACAATCCAGAGCCCGTAGTCTTCAAGGTATTTACCAAATGCGCCCTCAGGAAGACTAGTCTACCATGATCGCACACTAACAAGCCTGTGTCCGTTAGGTCAAAACGACCGCTCCGAAACAGTGCGTACCTCCTCTAAA
The DNA here is from genome assembly GCA_014281905.1 of Aspergillus hiratsukae. NCBI lineage: Eukaryota > Fungi > Ascomycota > Eurotiomycetes > Eurotiales > Aspergillaceae > Aspergillus > Aspergillus hiratsukae. The sequence continues at coordinate 150,973 of JACBAD010002125.1, forward strand.
ATACTAACGTTACGTATCGGCCTCGAGTGTTCACTGACAGTCAACCAGCTACTGCGTTCGGCCTAATTCAGGTCGCATAGAACCTGGGAAGAATGTGGATGTCCACGGTTGGTTTATACCTTGAAACTAGTGCTCAGCCCTTGGACGAGAGTACTGATCGGTCGAACAGTGTTACTCCAGGCTATGAAGGAAGAGCCTGCGCCTGACGCGAAATGCAAAGACAAGTTCCTGGTTCAGACCGTTGCCGTGACTGGTGACATGGAGTTCTCCAACGTTTCTTCGATTGTTCGCTTGTCCCTAGCTGCAAATTGCCTGGAATACTTTCTAATCGCTATTTAGTTCGAGAAAGCTTCAAAATCCGCCATACAGGAGCGCAAGATCCGTGTGAACTGGCTACCTGCAGAGTCCTCGAATGCTGAGCAGGGGAAGGAGACAAATGGAATTGTGCGGCCCCCTGTCGCATATAATTCTCCAGTCCTAGATCAATCGTGACTGACTACCAATTCTAGAGCGCACCCGAAGAAGAACCGCCTTCCTATACCTCACCGAGCGCGAACTACCAAACTCCTGCAGTTGGGACTTCCACGAAAGTTTCCAATGACACGTCACCTATTCCACCGCCAGATTTCAGCGAGAAGCCCAAGCGGGACGCCTTCGCCCAACAATCGAGTGAGACTTCAGCCACGTCTGCCAAATCCAACATAATGGGTATCCCAACTTCAGCGGATGAGCTGAAGGCTCAACTTTCGGAGGCTAATACTCAGATTCATAAACTCAAAGAGAGACTTGCGGACCAAGGATTGAGACAGAGAAAAATTGGGGGCGACAATGAGAAAACAGCGCCTACGATGCAACAGCAGCAGGCTCAACCCGTCGACACAGGTGTGCCAGTGCAAATCGTGGCCGGTCTGTGCTTGCTAAGTTTCTTGATTGCGTACTTCTTTTTCTAGACCACCCTTGGCCTTCTCCAGCCCCTGTCTGTCCGAACTTTTCCTTTCCATGTTTCTATTACTTTCTTACAGACCCACTGTATTCTGAAGAGCCCTGTCTCTCTAATTTTCTTTCCCGGCGTCAGCTTGCACTTGCGTGCCTTTCATCCTTTACAGCTTGCCTTTTCCCATTCCTTTTGAAAGTATGATTTCCTAGTTACCCTTATGATACGAACCGAGCAAATGGCAGCGTTTTCTGTCCGCGCCTTGCGGAAGAGCACGGAGATTTGTCAATCAAATACCACGCGCAACTTCCGCTCGAGTCGTACGAATTTCCTTTTGAAACTTGTCTGCCTTTGCCACATGACTGTCTTTCATACTTCGTCTCAGTTTTCCTGTTCTGGCGCGCAGTTGCCGACTGTTTCCGAGCCATTGTCTTTTCTTAGACGACTCCACACGTTCATAGCCGGCTGTATCGGGTACATTATGATGACGTTACTGAAATGTCAATAAATGCTTCTCTCAAAAACTTCTTTGTTCCAGATATTTTCTTGGCAGTTTTCAGTTTCGTAAACTATGTAAGACAGTAGTCGTATGTTGGGGTAACTACACTCTAACAGATGTACATTTTTGTTTCAGGAGTTTGCAAATCATGTGGCTCCAGTCCACCCTTTCATGTCCTCGTAGCTTGGAACGAGCTTTTGCAGAGATTACACTTGGACAGACAGGTGCTTCAGAAATCAATTCTGGATCTCACTCTCCTTCCAACCATCTCCCGCTTCGTCCGTTCCGGCCGACGCAGCGGATATCCCCTCCCCCGCTCGGCCATTACCGCCTCCACCAACGAGACGACCGCCCTGCGCTCTCTTGACACGGCACCACATGCCCACATTCTTATCCAGAATGAAAGTCCAGATGACCCAGACCCAGCTGCGGTGGGAGGGGAGCGGCTCGTAGAACTCTCGCGCGATGCGGTGCAGCTCATGTAGCCTCGTCCACGGGATAGCCGGGAAATCGTGGTGCTCGTTGTGCAAGCCGACATTGTATGTCAGGATGTTGAGGGGTCCATAGTAGGAGTATGTCTCAGGTGGGGGAAGGGAGTCTAGAGGGTGCGGTTGCTGCTCTTGCTTGCTGGCTCCGCTGTTCGCCCGCGTTTTCTTCTGCTCTTCGATACTTTCTGTGCCGCCGCTCTCCACCCGGGAGAAGAAGTAGTGCTCGGCGATAAAGTGGCCGGCGCAGGGATGGAGAGAGCCGGCGAGGAAGGAGCTGAGGAGTAGGTAGAGTACTGGCTGGAGGGAACCACCGCAGAACTTGGTGAGGGCATAGTCGAAGGAGAGCTGAGTGATGAGGTTCAGTAGGTGGATGTAGGTGAATGGAGGACTGTAGATGAACATGGGGCGGACGGCGTAGAAGAAGATCTGGAAGGTGCAGAAGAATGCCTTGCCCAGGAGGGAGTCTAGGAAGAAAGCTTCAACGGCGGTGGGGAGGTCGGTGTCGAGACCTGCGACGCCGAGGGATTTGTGATGTGTGAGATGGTACGGCTATAGGGAAACACAGACAAAAGGTCAGCAGGCTGGCGTTTCTTTTACACCATTGCATCCGTGTAGTCTGTGTCACAACTCCATGAACCACATACCCGGAATGCGGCACTGTATGGCAGCCCGATTGGAAGATTGGCGAAGATGGCCAACAGCCGATTAGCCATTGGTGAACGGAAGGCCAAATTATGCGAGATCTCATGGATTGCAAGGAATAGATTCTGGTTTGCAGTTGCCCCAATTAAGTACGCTGTTGCCCAGAATCGCCATGAAAAGAATGATGTATCGCGAAGGAGATATGCGCAGCAAATCTGAAGGGTAACAACGCCCAGGACGACATATTTAGTGAGAGGTTCAGGCCCGCAGAGCTTGGTCACCTAGAAATAGTGACGCACAGTTAGCAAGCTGGTAGTGCTGTTTAGCATAGAGTACCGCTACCTCTGGATGAGCCTTGATGATCGCCTGCCGCCTCGATCGGTGAGGCTCCTCAGTATATGTCCAGAAGAATTGATCTTCGACTGACGACGGCTCCGGTGGAATTCTCGCCGATGGTTGACTATCCGATGAGGGCTTATCGCCCTGCTTCTTTGCGGCGGACACGCGGAGGTGAGGCGCAGATGCAGTTGCAACGACAGAGGGCATGGTGGTATAAGGGAATTGCAGGACTTGTAACGTCTTAGTCCATGGATGCAACGGGCAAGAAAGAGGGAACTGGGAACTGTAAGAAGAAGGTATCGGTCAATGGACGTTGAGCCTTGACGATCAGACAACAACAATTGGAGTCCATCGGAGACGGAGCGGATAGTTTACACGTGGGGCTACAGCGGCACATGATATGATTAAGGGGACAAGTTGCTAATTTTATAACCTCCAGGAACAGGAAGACCGTGGCCCTGGATACATGGATGAAGGGAATTGATTCATTCTTTGATTCTATATATGCTAAATTTCACACTTAGGTCATATCATCCTGCTTTCTTCGAAGCATTGAGCTCTTAGGCTCATCATAATATCCACATCAGATATGCAAGAACATTATGGACACTCTTTTAGTAATCGTCTCCTCGACTAATGACTTCCTTTACGTTTGGTCTGAGAAGGACGGTCTGTAGTTGAGGTTAGCTTCTATTCCCGAGGAAAACGGGGTAAGTCTTATCCATACATGTTCAAACTGGGCGGTGTATGAGCCCTTGATATCGCAGAGGGGAGGATAATCTTGGACGATACCCGACGAAACGAGGTTATTTAACTGAAGAGGTATGTCAGTAGGGGGAACGGGAGATTGCACCGGGAGTGGCAGAGTATTAACGTACTCCAAGGAGATATTTCTCCTGGCCTAGTCGGTCAAGATACCGACGGCAGAAGGGTAGTGTGCCAAAATTCTTGTTGATAACACTAAGCAAGTTCTTCGCGGATGAGAGTCTCAGAGGAACTGAAGGCGCATCCGGGACCAGGGCATAGTGAGAGGTTTCCATCTGCAAGAACATGGGGTAAGTACACCGAATGAAACAGACGTTATCTTGACAGCACTTACATCTTCTCTCACGTAGCCTTTTCCGGTACTACCGAAGGTCTCAATGGCGAAGGTTTCACCCTCCTCCATCTTGGTTTGGTCACTGCCTTTCACAATGGGCACGCTCTTGCCGCCATGGATAATGTGCTGATCAATATTGTGACCGTTCAGGTTGCGAATGCACTTCACAGGGTACATTGTGCCGTTGAGCTCGACTTCGTAGCTCTCCATGGCCTCCTGGATGGCTGCACCAATGTCGCTCATGCGCACATCAATACCGGCTTCCTGTGGTGAAACTGTTAGCAAAAATCCGCGATTTCTTAAAGGCTGCGGTTTGACGAACCCGAATACCAGTGTTGGTAGCATCCTTGACGGCTTCCAGCAGAGGGTCATAGACCGGATCGAAAGTCATAGTAAAGGCACTGTCAACAATGCGACCGTTGATATGAGCACCAAAGTCGACCTTCATCACATCTCCTTGCTGCAACACCATCTTGTTGCCAGCGTTGGGAGTGTAATGGGCCGCACAGTGGTTAATGCTCAGACCGCAAGGGAAACCCATACCACCCTTGAGGTTATCACCTTCCTCAAGTCCCGGGTGACCAGTCAAAGCACGCACTGCATCCTCAATACCCTCGGCAATCTCGGTCAACGTCTGGCCGGGCTTGATGGTCTTTTGCGCATACTGGCGGACCTGACGGTGCACCTCGGCAGCTTGGCGGTACTCCTGCAAGAAGTCGTTGTTCATGCGGTCGAGATAACGCTTCTCCTCGTTGGTCGTGCGGTAAGAATTCTCGTTCTTGTATTCGACGATTTCACCCTCAGGATATTGATTGTTGGGGAAAAGATTCGACACCGGGACACGTGGAGGATCACTCTGGACCTTGGCGCCTCCCTTCTTCTTCTTCTTGGGCTTGCGCTTCTTCTTTTTCGCAGCTGTAATCCGGAAATCATGTCAGGTAAGTGAAAACTCCTGAAGCCCGACTGATAGGTCGGGTCAAACATGAACCCGGATGTGTAGGTACGCACCTCCGCCTGCACCGGCCTCCGGAGCAGCACTTCCATCTTCCTTCTCATCGTCCGAATCCTCTTCCGCTTCACCAGCTTCTGCCTGACCGGCGGCAGAGGCATCCGCTTTGGCGTCACCATTCTGGCCGTTCACTGTAGCGGAGATTCATGATTTATCAGTAAAAGCCGACTTAACAGAGTTGTAGACAATGTATCGAATTTGAGGCGGAAGTACTCACGGTGGAGGTCCTGCAGCTTCTCACTAGCCTGAGCCGCCATAATGACAACCTTTATAGAATAAGTAAAAAGACCGCCGGCTAGAAACAAAAACTGTGTAGCTGGTGGGGAAAATTCAAGACGAGGCAGAAGAGGGGAAATACTTTGATCATTTGATGGGGAAAGTTCTGTGCCAAGGCTGAGTGCGGTATAGACGACCGGGCGATAAGCCTTATGAGTTATGACGATATCAGAGGCAAAAAAAGGTTCATGATCGGTATGCTATAGATATTAGATATTAAGAGTTTGATTGACTTGAGAGGGTTATGCAGTGAATTGTGACTCGGTCTACTTTCTCGTGGTTTTGTGGGGTAGATATATATGTTGTGGAAGTCGTCTACAACCAGACCAGCATGCTGCGCAGATCTTGATAACAGTAATGGACTATGCGATCTGTGCAGCAGTTGATCGGAAACATAATTTGAAGCTGGATATCAGATCAATTTGAAATTGTTGTATAATTATTATCAGGTGACGCAGTCAGTGCTAGTAAATACAGCGGCTTTTGAGTTTTTTGCCATATATTCAGTGGAGGGGCCAGGGATCTTTATCAGATCTACTTCCTTGACACCGTCCGAGGCCGATGACGCACCTCCGATGACGGGAATTTCCCTTTCAACCTCGAACCACCTTCTCTCCATCTCAGACAACATCCTCCCATCAATTATCCCTTTTTTCTACAGTAACTAGATGTGAACTCGACGGGTGAGAAGTGATGCCATCGCCTCGTGTGAGGACTTTTACTCCATTCATTCTCAATGCTTCCCGGCCGCCATCGATCCACCGGACTCGAGCGTGCACAGTTTCATTTTCAACGACGACGTCAGCTCTATATGCAGCCAGTCGCGAACCAACATTATACGAGATTCTCGATGTGCCGGTGACGGCATCACCAGCGGAGATTAAAAAGTACGATAGTTCGCGTCGTCCATTGCTCCATCCCTCACCCCCTCGCCCTGCCATCTCCATCCTTACTGTCCGGCACTAACGTAAACCCCCATCATCAGAGAATTCTACTCCCTCTCCCTCAGCCATCACCCAGACCGCAACCCCGGCGACCCGAAGGCCTCCTCACGCTTCGCTCGCATCTCCTCGGCCTACCACGTCCTCAGCAACAGCGCCAAACGCTCCGCCTACGATCGCGAACACGGCATCTTCGCCCAACATGGGTCCTCGACACACAGCACCGCAAACCCAGGCCAACACCCTATGGGCAGCCACAGCAGCTACGGCGCAAATCTTCACACCAAGGGCGCCTCCTACGCAGGATCAAGACCGGCCAGCGGCCTGAGCAAGCGGCGCGGGCCTTTCCGTGGTCCGCCTCCGTCGTTCTACGCGCACGGCGGGTACGGGAGTAGCAGACGACCGCCTCCGGGAGGTGCGTCGGCGTCCTCGTCGTCTGCGGGTGCTGCGGGCAGCGCCCGGGATGATGACCCGACCTCTTTCATTGACCGGAATTCCGTTTACCACTTCAATGCCCGCGGGCATTACCGTACGCAATCGGCGGAGGATGCCCGGCGGCAGGAGCGGCGGTCGAGAGAGATGAGTGCTTTGAACGAACAGTACATCGGCCGTGCAGGTGATTTTGCGCTGCGCTTCGTGATCGTGTGTGGAATTCTAGTAGGTGCTGGGGCCATGACTGGCTGGCTTCGCTGGCCAACCACCTCCAAATCCGGCACGTCAAGCCGGCGAAAGGAGGGTTAGGGTCTTCCAGCGATGAATAGTGCAACGTCGAAGTCGCACATGTCTTGGAACTGTGGGCATACTTTGCGAGTCTTTCATCATATATATACCTTCAAGGCAATCTTGTGATGCCCTCGAGAACAACTTGTGATATTTGAGTGTACAATAGCATAGATTTACGCAATGAGATGGCCTCCAAGTTGGACATCAAAACAAATGAAATTCGGATCTGATATACAGTGATCTTCGTGGTATACGATACATGAAATAGACTAAGCCCATCTCAAGCGAGATCCACATCCACCCCAACAATGTTTTCCAGCGCTTACATCAATGATCTCCAACCGCGACTCCAAGCAGTAACTGCTGAGCCACGTGGAGACCAAGAGAACAGCCAACTCAGAAAACTCTAAATTACTATCAAATCAACACTCAACTGCTGTCGGCGGCTTCTTGAAAAGTATTTTCAATTCGTACTGAGAAAAGATTTCGGGGCATTGGAAACTAGGTGTGGAGGATACTCAAAGGTGCGCAAAATGTTTGGTCTGAGAAACCATCTAAGCCTCGAAGGTGAAGCTGGCACCGACCTTGTGGGCGGCCTGGTTCAGGTTCTGGGTGTCGAAGGAAGCACCGAGACCGAGGGTAACGCCAGGGCGGAGCAGGACGTTGTAGGCCAAAGCGGCAATACCACGGTCGTTGATCTTAGCCTGCATTAAAGGAACACAGATTAGCGGACTTTGCATTCACAACAGAAGACGCTTCCACATACCTTGGCGAAGGAAGAGGGGTCGAGTCTGTACTTGCTGGCAACCTCGAGGCCAACAGTGTTGCCGGCCTTGGAGTCCCAGGTGGCCTTGGCACCGGCCTCAACCTGCTCGTTGACGCGGTGGTAGTAGCTGGCGGAGAAGACGGTCAGGTTGTTGCCAGCAGTGATGGCAGCGGTGTACTGGGGAACGCTGTAGCCGATGGCAGCGGAGTACTTGGTGATGGCAGCCTTCTGGACGTCGTAGCCACCCTCGGCACCAACAAGGAAACCCTCGTGACCAAGGACAGCGTCGAAGTTGGCGGAGGGGCCGTTGAGGAGGTCGAAGAAGGCACGAGCGTGCAGGTTGGGCTGCTTGAAGTAGAGGTTGAGCTTGGCACCCTTGGACTGCTTGGAGGGCAGGTACTGGGTGAGGATCTCAGCCTTGAGACCCTTGGCAATGTTGTTGTCGAGCTCGAGCTTGGTGTCGAGGGCGTTGGCGGTGGTCCAAGCCTGGGTGAGGGTGAGACCTGGGTGGGGACGAAGTATTAGCATTATGGAATGAGCGACTATCCGGGTCATGAATAGGAATCTCAAATATGGTGACGAGACCTGGCCGCATGTAAAGGAGAACATGGACCTGGCATCGTCGGGTTTTCTGGTGCTGGGATCAGGTGGTTTGCGGGTTATGGGGCGGTTACCAGTAGGGAGGTCGACGTATTTGGCCTCAAGCTATATGGATAACGAGTCACGAGTCAGACCCAATCCGACCAATTGAGCTCTGTAAAGCACAGGAAGGCGCAAGACGCGAGACTTACGGAGCCAGCAATGGGACCCTCGTGGGCGGACTTGCCCTTCACGTTGAAGGTGACGCCATTGGGAGCCTTGGACTTGACCTCGAGGCTGGCTAGAGGCAGGCGGTCAGCTTCAATCGCGCAACAGTGCACAAAGGTGGTAGTGATACTTACCAGCGCTGGTGTGGTAGAAGTCCTTGTTCAGGAGCTATTACACGGTGTGTTAGCACGGAAGGATCCTTCCCGACAAGCTGTCGTTTGCGCTTTTCCTTTTCCAAAACAAGGAACCAAAGGGAAGGCATACATCGTTGGCCGCCTTGGCAATGTCAGAGAAAGCAGCAGGGGCAGACATTGTGAATGAGAGAGGATAAGATGGTATTAGAATGAAAAGAGAGGTAAGGTAGCAGTTGGTTCAGGAGGTTTGTTGATGATGGAGGAGGGGAGAAGTGGAAAGCGATGGGGGAAGAACGAAGAGGTCGGCAGAAGGTTGAGTTGCCAAACAATAATGGGGAAGCCACGGGAAAAGGATCCTGCGCCTATTGGTTGTTGCTCGGGTTGCCGGTAAAAGCCGCGAAATCGCGTGACGTTGTTTTGATGCCTTAGGTTGCGCGCTTCGATTTCCTCCTCGGTACCTGACCCGTACTTATACACCAGGGGTAGTTTGACCTCAACGCAATCACGCGTTGACTACTGAACAGTTGAATGCACGTACGTTATGAACGAAGTGTTTTCCTCTATAAGCGAAATGTCGTTGCTGTTCTTTGTCCTGTATTGCATGATATGAACTGTCGTCCATGCCTTGCTCGAGATATTCAATGAATCACGGGTCCCAGGTTGCGCTTACAAACTCCAGACTCGAAAGAAAACCAATGATTGTGAAGACAAGATTCGTTAAGGGGCATAATTGACATATATCGCAACGCCGTAAGCCGAGTCATTGTGGAATCTTTGTCGGTCAGGGAAACAGAAGGACCTGCCAGAAGCTCAAAGAAAGTGACGAATAATAGCTTTACATGTGCTGCAAAACTTCGCTTTTGCATTCCAAGGAGAACTTCCGGTTAATAATCTATACATGTCTCTATGCCCAGAAATTTTTCGACGACCGAATTGCATGAACCAAAACTGAAAGGACCATTTACTCAACGTGCTCATACTTGGCAGCGTGGATTGCGATAGCTCTGGAAAATGACTGTATCAGCATCGGAGAAGCGTTGACCAAATATGAGTTGCAGCTCTTACCTTCCGCTAGGGTCAGTCTGTTTCGACCATGTCGGTGTCCAGCGCTCGACGGTGGATGCGCAAGTGGGGGGGAAGTGCTCGTCAAACATCATGCGGTACCAGTACCTGGAAATTGTTAGAGACTTGTGTCTACAATCCATTGCTTCTAGAATAGATGGGACTTACGCTTCCTTGGTGTCGGGGATATCGCTACCCCATTCCGGCTTGGGGTTCTTCATCATCTCGTCCGTAATTTGCTTCTCAGCCTGATCCTTCAGGCCGTCAATCCAGCTGTAGCCGACACCGTCACTGAACTGCTCCTTCTGACGCCAGAGAATCTTCTCCGGGAGGTAAGGCTTGGTGTCGGGCTCGTCCGAGGTGTCGAAAGCTTTCCGCAAGATGTACTTCTCAATGCGCTCTTTCGTGATCATCTTCTCCTGAGGGTCGACACCCATGGCCACCTCGAGGAACTCCTTGTCCAAGAAGGGCACACGAGCCTCAAGACCCCAGGCGGAGGTGGACTTGTTGGCTCTGAGACAATCCGCCAAGTGCAAGTTCTTGACACGTCTGACGGTCTCCTTGTGGAACTCCTCCTTGTTGGGAGCGGCATGGAAATACAAATAACCACCGAAGATCTCGTCGCTGCCCTCTCCACTGAGGACCATCTTGACGCCCATTGCCTTGATCTTACGACTGAGCAGGTACATGGGAGTAGAAGCGCGGATAGTTGTCACATCGTATGTCTCCAGGTGGTAGATGACATCGGAGAGAGCGTCGAGACCTTCCTCAACGGTGAAGGTGAAGGCATGGTGCTTGGTGCCCAGGAATTTGGCCACCTCAAGGGCAGCTTCAGTGTCGGGAGCACCGGGAAGACCAATAGAGAATGAGTGCAATTGCTGGAAAAGGCTGACGGTCGACAGCTCGTTAGTATCGTCAATGCCGACCAAATCAGATGCGCCATTCTGGTCTACAGGAGCGTTCTTGGCCGCTTCTTGCATACGCAGAGTCTCCCGCTGGGCAATGGAGGCCACTAAGCTGGAATCGAGACCGCCAGACAGCAGAACACCATAAGGGACCTCCGCCATGAGACGCTTGCGCACAGACTTCTCCAAAGATGCACGGATAACCTTGTAGTCGAGAGGAGCAGTGGGAACGTTGGTCGGATCCCACCACTTGGGCTGGAAGTAGCGAGTCATTGATCCGGTCTTGGAGTCGTACACATGGCCAGGGGGGAAAGCCTCAATCTTGTCGCACACAGGGTGCAAAGATTTCAGCTCGGAGGCGAAGTAAACAGTCCCAGGGGTTTCAGAGGACCATCCAATGTAGAAGCTGGTGATACCGATAGGGTCACGAGCGGCGATCACCCGGTCTTCCTTCTTGTCATAGAGAACCCAAGAGAACATGCCATCGAGATGCTTAGGAGCGTCGAGACCATATTCCATATACTGAAGCTGATTAGCCTCTGGAAGCCGGTGATTGTGTGCAATGTCTCGGGGCATACCAAAGGAATGATCACTTCACAATCCGAATGTGTCTTGAAGTTGTACTGCTTCTTCAGTCCCTTTCTCAGGATCCGGTGGTTGTAGATTTCGCCGTTGACGGCCAGGGCAATAGTGCCATCATCGTTGACGAGGGGTTGCGCTCCGGAGTCTGGTGTGAGTTTAGCACGCAAATTCTGAGTGGGAAGCTTGGCATCAGCACGAACCGACACCGACGATACACAAACGCTCGTGAGCGAGGACTAGGGATCGATTAGCATTTCATTGAGCTTTGATGTGAATTATCAGATGTACGAACTAGTGCCGTCAGAAGACCAGTTTCCACCTGTTATCGTTGTTGCGTTTAGCTGGTCATTCTTCGAATCTCCCGAAAGCGAGGTGACTCACTCCAATCGGGACCACGATGGCGCACACTGGCAATGGTCAGTCCTGATTGTGTACGATGAGGTACGAATGATGCGAGCAACTTACGCTTTTGCCAAGCGCAAAGCCGTGGGCTTGAATTTCTGCACGTCGGGGTGACTGTCGCACAATCAATGGTCAGCGCGGACTCGATCAGACCTGAGAAGGGCCCCCGTCCGATGTGCGGCCGCCCACTAAAATTCGCGGGGCACATGCACAAGGGGAGAAGCTATAAGATGGACGTACCGGTGACAAGCGAAGATTCCACACATGCTGGCTACGAGCAATTGAGAAATCACTCCAGGGAATTAGACAGCAGATGCTCGAGAAGAAGAGAAGAGTAATTGACTAAGCTAGATATTCGTGGGTGGAGGAAAGGGAAATTTTAAAGGGAACCTGGAGCCAGACCGGCGGGGCGGAACAATGAGCGAGGGGCGATTTCGGCCACAAATCTTTTGACTCATACTACCACGATAAGATAACTGCCACTGCCGGTAGCACTAACCACTGAGTCCGGAGTCCTGACTGCTGCTCCGTAGTACCTTTCTACTACTGAGCCTACTGAGGAATTCTTTTACAACTGCTGTGGAGACGCAAACTGTTAGCTGTCCTTTACATTGATGCTCATTGGCCAATGTCTTCATGCTCTCTGGTCTTTCTTCTGACCACCATGATATCTCCCAGCACCGTAGTTGTCTTCCGTATCCATCTTCTGCTGACACTCACCAACAGGACAGATGATGAAAATACGCAATAAGGAAGAATAGTCGCCGTGGGTAAGCAGGTAGCATCGAATCAATGTCTCAGACTGATTTGCCAAGGATTTTCGGGGCGATTCTAAAGATAAGGACAAGTTTTTACTTGACTCTGCTCACCGGATTGCCAGCCACAATAGAACTGCCTTTCTCTTACGGTCAAGAGTGGAATTGCCTGCACAAAGGGTCTCCGAAGCAGTTTGATCTTCTGGCGTTTCCTCAATCGAAGCGAGCTGCGACAGCCGCTTCTTCAACGTTGAACGTGGCGGGGGCCGGGCTCTGACAACTTGATCTCTTGGGCGTCATCGCTGTCACAGGATGGAACTGCAGTACAAGATTGAACAAACCTCATTTCAGAGTTGCGAGTATGCACCTCGGTTTCTAGATAAGGTGGACGAAGAGTCTTTGTATCCTACGTGGAGCCTTTGAGACGGTCCACGACAGAAGCATTGTTTTCCTCGATCAGTCACAGGTAGGACCGGTTGACCAATCTATGCTCATGCACTGTCTTCGGGCACCAGTTCCAGAATGCTGGACTCGCCGGCGCTGTATACAGAACTTCGCAGCGAGCTAGAGATACCATGACTTTCACATCTTTCTGAGCGGCTGCATTCTGAACAAGGGAGAAATTGAGAAGGGCGCCGATTTAATTTGCACTGATTCTGGTACAGCGAAGCCTCTTGAGCGAATAGGTGCAGCATTACCGCAGGGTGTCTCATCTCGAATCACGCGTTCCGGATGTGCGCTGAGCCGAATGAGAGTTGCCTACTTAGTAAGGTGTGCGGCATACCCCCCTTAGTTCATACTAGGGTAGGTAGACATACTTATGAACCTGTATAGGTAGGTAGGTATAAAATATGGCATGGAACATGTTATTCATGAGCGAGCGTCTCATGCGTCTTTGTCGTAGGCCCTAAGGAATCCATTCTATGCAATTGTCCTTATTCTTTTCCCTCCTATTCTTTCTCGTTTTCATCGCTGCAATCCTCTGATCTTCGGACTACCCTCCCTCTGTCTACCTCAAAATGGTGCCGATGCTATTGCTCACGGCCTACGTGGCCGTTGCGATGCTGACGGTGATTTTGCTCAATGTCGTTTATCAACTATTCTTTCGGCTTTGGAATCGGACAGAACCGCCGATGGTCTTCCATTGGGTCCCCTTTTTGGGCAGTACCATCAGTTACGGGATTGATCCCTACAAGTTCTTCTTTGCCTGCAGAGAAAAGGTGAGTTCCAAGGCTAGCGTTTGACATTCATGCAGGGGCGCATTGCTGATGATTGCTGTCTCAACTTGCAGTATGGCGATGTGTTTACTTTTATATTATTGGGCCAAAGAACCACCGTCTACCTTGGAGTCCAGGGCAACGAATTTATCCTCAACGGCAAGCTCAAGGATGTCAATGCAGAAGAGGTCTATAGTCCATTGACAACTCCAGTATTTGGATCAGATGTGGTCTATGATTGCCCCAACTCTAAGCTGATGGAACAGAAGAAGTTCATCAAGTACGGCTTGACTCAGTCGGCGCTAGAGTCTCATGTGCCACTTATCGAGAAGGAGCTTTTGGACTATCTGCGCGACTCGCCGAACTTTCAAGGCTCGTCCGGCGAGGTGGATATCTCTGCTGCAATGGCTGAGATTACCATTTTCACTGCTGCTCGAGCCCTCCAAGGTGAGGAGGTTCGTTCCAAGCTCACGGCTGAGTTCGCCGACCTCTATCATGATCTGGACAAGGGCTTCACTCCCATCAATTTTATGTTACCCTGGGCGCCGTTGCCACATAACAAGAAGCGAGACGCCGCCCATGCGCGCATGAGGTCAATCTATGTTGACATTATCAATCAGCGTCGTCTTGACGGTGGAAAGGACTCTCAGAAATCAGACATGATTTGGAACCTGATGAACAGCACATACAAAAACGGGCAGCAGGTGCCTGATAAAGAAATTGCCCACATGATGATAACCCTGTTGATGGCCGGTCAGCATTCGTCTTCGTCCATCAGCGCCTGGATTATGCTGCGACTGGCCTCACAACCGGAGGTCCTCGAAGAGCTGTATCAGGAGCAACTGGCCAATCTTAGCCCAATTGGGCCAAACGGCAGTCTTCCTTCTCTTCAGTATAAGGATCTTGACAGACTTCCCCTCCACCAACATGTTGTTCGTGAGACCTTACGGCTTCATTCTTCTATTCACTCGCTCATGCGCAAGGTGAAAAGCCCCTTGCCCGTTCCCGGGACCCCTTACGTGATCCCTCCCGGTCGCGTGCTCCTTGCTTCACCGGGAGTGACAGCCCTCAGCGACGAATACTTTCCCAATGCCGGACGCTGGGATCCCCATCGGTGGGAGAACCAGGCTGCCAAGGAGCAGGAGAACGACGAGGTCGTCGACTACGGTTACGGCGCTGTGTCCAAGGGCACTTCAAGTCCATATCTTCCGTTTGGTGCTGGTCGACACCGCTGTATCGGCGAGAAATTCGCATATCTCAATATTGGCGTGATTCTGGCGACCATGGTGCGCCATCTACGACTTTTCAACGTGGATGGAAAGAAAGGAGTTCCCGAAACCGACTATTCGTCGCTCTTCTCAGGCCCCATGAAGCCAAGCATCATCGGCTGGGAGAGGCGTTCTAAAGACACATCCAAGTGAGGCTATTGCATTTCACTGAGGACATCAAAGGATAACGTTGCGATTGGAATGGTCTATCATGCCTTATTCAGACTTCACCGGCTCTCTGTACTTGTCCTATGCTCTAGTAAGAGTATCTGTATTTACAGAACTGACTGGATATGACCCACGCGAGCCGTTCCATAGAGCTCCATGACAATACACAGAACTGAAACAGAGCCGCTATAGCAATGCCATCAAGCCTTGGCCTTGGCACGCAACACAGACAAGCAAGAAAGATGCCCTTCGTTCTAGTGTTCAGGGACACACCCAGACTGGACAGACCTAATTCTTCCACCGTATGACTCGCCAGTCCGTATCCCCTCGAACTCTTCTAAACGTCGCAGCGATCCGGGGCACAGCGTTTTCGAACCGACGTAGCTCAAGGCAAAAGCTGGAAGGAAAAGAAAACCCACAGGTCTCTATCTAAATTACGCAGAGAAGCTCGTGCAAAAACCTGTTTATGATAGTCCTCAAAGTCAGCAATTGATCAGTCCACGAGTTGCTCTGTGGGGAATCATAGACGGGGATCAGGAGCGCATTGCCGCGTCAAGTCATGCTCTGAATGACAGCAAATTGAATACTAATGTTCATTGCAAGTAGCTCACTGTTCCAGGCCCAGGCTGAGCACCGCCAGTTAGGAACTCATGTTCGTCGACGTCTTTGTGACAAACCTCGCGAAAGAAGGATCTGCAGGCCATCGAGCTAGAAACCAAGGAAATCTGCCACTGTGACGTTGAAGGCTGCTGCTGAAGCGATAGGAATCCTGCTGGACGGTCAACTTCAAGTGTCATGTTGAAAGCACGATTAATGAAGGTTCCCTTGCTTATGGTTATTCTGAATGAGGACAGTGTCAGAGTTGGACGTCATAGTCCGATGCTGGCCTGTTCCGGTCGATGAGACTCGCCAGATGCCTCGAGCTCGACATGTCCGAAGCTGGATGGGATGAATAGCTCTTAGCACTAGCACGCTTCGACCAGCGTGCACTGCTGTATCGCATATGCATGTCATCCGCGGACGGGGTCATAGTCACAGGAGAGCAACGATATCTTTCTGTCTTGCAGAGTTGGAGTAGTTGTTCTAGACTTATGAGGCTACGAAGGATGTGCTGGCATGACCCTGTCGCGATCTGATGGGGGATTCTACACATCGCAATGGGTGCTTGGGCCCAGGGTTCGGTTGCCACCCGTTCGGCCGGGAGTCGTGGGTGCTTTGGAAGTTTACCTGTAGTATTGTCCTCTTTTGAAGAGGCAAGAAGGATGCATCTACTAAGCTCCGCTGGGACTCCGGATGCCGATTGAGATGCTTGCATCAGGTACAGAGTTTACATCCTGATCCGTGCCTCGATGGATCACCTTGACGATTTATTACAGCCCTGGATACTCTAAATGGCCATGTACGCCCCAGCGGATGGACTGGCCCGGCGTCCCGTGGAGAGCTGAAGGGGTGATGATCATTAGCTTGCCAATATGGTTGCTGAGCCTTGACCACTTCCATAGCACCTATTCTCCTAGGTACACTACTTCGATAATCCCGTGCGCACTTCGATCAATGATCTACAGTGCCAGGACAGTCTGAACCAGGACCCTTGGATCAAAACTGGAGATTGAGTAAGATACAAAAATAGCTACCATAAGTCCTTCATCGCGGAACATGCATGAATGGTAGACACGGCAACACAATTCGAAATCAATATGTAAATCGTGGACTGATACTCGTTGTTTCCACCTGGGGAAGAGCTTACGATAGATCAAGGTCCACGATACCTTGCATGAGGCGATTGCGAGTGATCAATACTAGTAGCCACCTACCGATGGACCCATGGACCTCCACCTTCCCGGTAGGTAAGGCATGTGGGGATCTAGACATGGGCAATATGGGCATAGCTCAGGCTAAGGGCCATAGTAAGGTTTCGTGTTCAAATTGGAACAGGAACTGCACGGGCCAGGAGAGAATCAATTGCATGTTTAGTAGCATCCGATCAAAGCTGCAGTAATCGATGCACTGATGCACGTATTCGAATCGTCTGTCGTCAGGCCTAGACCTTAGATCGGATTCAAGTATTAAGGGTTCGAGTCATGAGGTATTATGCATGAGACTGTATAGGATTGGTCGCGTAGAGGACAGAATATCTATTCATGCCTTGCTCGAGTGGCGACTGGCAACTTGTAGCAGACTAGCAGCTGCTTTGGTACAGGGGTACAGGTTGAATATTCCATAGTAGACCAGAAGCATGACCATCTCCTGCGCTATCCGTCTGTGTCCCACTTAGCTTGAAGCATCAGGAATATTCAAAGAAGAAAAAAAGCATTGCTTGAGTAGAGCAAGCTGAAACATAGCACGAGTTGAGCTTACATCCAGGTTCCAGCCTCCAGGACAGTAAACAATACGTACCATGGCTTTGAGCCGGCTGCCCCGCTGATTATGGTCGTGCTGCCAGAATAAGTCGATACATGAAGAGTCTTGAATTTGCCATGCAGGGACATCCCTGCCTCTCCAGACCCTGACGGGAGACTCTGGACATTGATCTGAATATCTATTGGACCATTCTGAGGGGTGAGAAAAACGGGGAGACCAGCGTCCGTTTTACAGTTTTAGCCACAGTCCTAAGAGGGCTAAGTGAGGTGCAAACGGGTTTAGCGTCTTGTCTGTGTTACTACCTACCTACCTAAATAGTGGTGTTGGAGCCTCAGGCATTTAAAATACCAGTCTGATAATCAGTGTTTGTCGGATCTCGCTTAGGCCAGGTCGACAGGTAAACATTGACAGCGCATTGATTCAGATCGGAGATTGTTGACTGTTGAGTCAGATTGAATCTAATGTAATGATGGTTCTGTTTGAAACAAACCCATTTGCTTTTTATGACCTGTCAAAGATCGTGCTATTTGAGTTTCGATCAATTGCCTTCCTGGTGGTGCTCACTACTTAGCTAGTTAGCTTGGACGTTTAGGTTTTAACCTAACGTAGCTAGTTAGCTAGCTAGAGTAGTGTACGTGAGTCAGTACGAATTGAGTAGTTATGTAGACTGGCCTGACTACGTAGTCTACGTCTCCATCAGATGGTAAATAGAGAGCTTCTTCGACGTCAGTGGTCCTAGAGAACAAAAGCAAAATTGCCAAGCCCATAATTGACTGCGGATATACTCCGTAGTCCTGACTATTTGACTCCGATCCTTGGGAGGAGGAAGCTAATTCCAGACCAAACGGATTAATGCTTGGATTAATGGAGTTTGTGTGCAAACCCGTTGGCCTGGATGAGACCCGATAGACACTTAGACCTCGCCCGATGGCCCTTAGTCTCTTCTAAATACTCGCTAAACACCACTAAGTCTACTACAGACGTGGTCAATCCTTGCAATTAGCAATACCTATCTATCTATGCCAATAAGACTGAGGAAATCTCACTTCTCCTCGCTGGTCCCTTTTAACTTGACGATCATTCTATCAGTAGAGGTATTTCAGTAACGCTTTTACTAGCACATCCGAAGTACTTCTATCGGATACGGTCAGTACTTCTGCAAACTACGAGAACATCAAATGTCTAAATATCGTGATCTACCAAATCATAAGTGAGTGATCAAGTCCAAGCGCAGCCGGACAATTTCGCAGGGGTTCGTAGAGAACATCCGTGAGATTATCATCGGGGTACCTAAAGTTGCAGGCATACCCATAGTCCCACAACCTCTAAAGAGACACATGTAGGTACACGTCGAACTCTACGCACAGTACTTGTGAAAGTAATGGAGTTGAGGTCTGTGAGTGGTTCATGCCGGAAGATTGCTGCTCTGCATGAAGTCCAATCTACCGAACTATCAATCAGTCAATCATTCGAGCGAACGGAGACCTGGCTACTCACTCCCCTGCAAACGTTACTCTATCAGTTGATTCGTAGTCGTCGAGCAGTATTCCAGTCCAGACCCTCACGAGATGTGCCTCTTGCGGACCTGAACCGGGGATCCCTAGAGTATAGATTGGAGTTTGTTTGAGGCCAACGTGATAATGCGAACAACTCAGCGACTTATTCCTAATCAGTGGTACTCTCGTGTTTAGCACCTGGATCGACCACGTCCCCACGACAATCATCCAAACAGGGGTTTGGTACTTATGTCAGAGGCTCTGTTATTGCTCCCTGGAACTGCTGATGAAAAAGGCATGTAAATAGAAGCCGAGAGAACCATTCGAAGGCAGGGGATATGCTACGTACTGCATAGTCCATAGCGCATGGTACCCAAATCGTCACTGAAGGCGAGAGATGCCCCAAAATGGCAATTCCCCTACTCTTGGTGAAACGTGACGAGGATCAATCGGAGGCTCAGAGCAAGACTGAAATGTGGTGAATGTTCTTGTTCAATCATAGGCCATTACTCATGGTGGACGGCTTCCAGGATTCTCATTCCATGGGGGTTGAGAAACGTGGGGCAGGCTAGCTGAAACCTCCTGGCTGCGAGGAGAAAATAGAAAAAGAAAAAAAAAAAGGAGGCGTCAGATCCGTTTGGTTCTTCATAGATCCGGGGCCATGAATATGACAGCTCATTTTTCCTTTTGCCAGGGACCCACTTTTACTGGCTCAGCGCGCATGTCTAGGGGGAGTTATGGATATGCTATGCAGCATCTCACTACATATACATGAATATTACATACAGGCAGGTAGATATACGGTACGGATGTATGCACATGCATAGCTATCCGATGGAGACTGAGCATTATTGATATTCGCTTCCGTCTTGTCCACTCCCTGAGTGTCGCTACTCGATACTAATTAAGTTGCCCCGTTTGACGTGTTTCCCTTTCGGGCTTTGTATCTAGGGATTTGATGGCGAAAGCACACTCAGTGGCTGCCCCATTGCCACAAGATTTGAGATTTTGAGATTCGGCCCTTTATCATCAGGCCTCCATTGATATCCATGGCATTGGAGTGTTATCGCGGTTACAGAACCGGCTTTGAATCTGATAAACTGTAGGGAGGCACGGTGAAAGTAAACATATAGGAGCACTACCCTCTTCACTGCGCATTCTATTTCTGTCCCCCTGTCGAGTCAGAGTGGCGTCGTCAGATTAACGGTATGCGTGTCCGTTGGGGATGTCATAGATTGGAAATGAATTCCAAATCACTTTGGCCAACCCGACTGGGCAATTGCCTTACTTATTGACGTTTCGTTGCTTTAACAGGCTAGTCACCTTTGCCCCAAGACGGAAGAAGTCCAGAACGTCGGAGCCATGAGCATGACAGCCACTTGATCCTGGTCGCTGGGATCTGCCCGTGACCCAGGTAGACGGGCCTACCTCGCGCGGGTGGCGATCATCGAGGGGCCCTCTCAAGGCTCGAGGCTGGATCCCTTGATCTAGGGCTATATGGATGAGTGATTCGGTCTCACTCGGTTGAGTAGGCAGACGTACTCTGTACAGAATTGAGAGCCTTTTGATGAGCATGCCCGGTCGAGCTGACTCTGTCATATTCATCAGGCTCAATAGTTATAGACATTGTATGCGCGACGATAGCATTGTCATAGACAAATTATTGCCAGATGGCCTTATTGCTCAATTGCCTCCTCGCAGAGTGTCTCAGGTATTTTTGTTCAGCTGTCCCAAGCTCTTCGCTCTTCCAGCAGCTCAAGGTCCTTGCTTCATGCTATTTGATTCTGATCAGGATTTGTGGAGCCTAAGGCAATGACGACCCGCAATGTGGAGGCTTTGCGTCTGCCTGTGCGTCGGATATTTTATCTGTGCCCTCACTATATTAGTCCAGTCGATCGCTTGTCAGTACTTTTGTCAAGCTCGCAGTACCAGTGTATCGCCATTGCAGCAAGTAGACGAGCAGAATGCTTCAGCAGCATCTCCAAACTCCAGATCGGGATGAACGCAGATGGAGGCTGTTTCCGATTGCCTCTTCATGCAATGGGTTGGGCCCATCTCGAATTGGAAATCCTCCTCTCCATAGGGATCGAGGGTTTGCTCTTCTGCAGTGAGCTGCATCTCTTACCCCAGGAAGAGCAAAAGCAAGTCGGATGGGCAGTTCCGCAACAGCCACAGAAGCTTCAATGACTGCACTCATCCAAACATGATCTACTGGAAACATCTTCCTATGTCCTCTGGATCGATAGACTTACACACGCTACCTTCGGGGACTAATGTTTTGCTTGGAGCTGAAGGAGCCCGAGGGGATAAGACCATGGCCATTATTGGTCTGATCAAAGTATATTGAAGTATCGATGGCAGTGATGCAAGGGGAATCGATGTCTTCTACCCGTGTAGATCGAGAATCCACAGCAGCCGTGACAAATCAAGGGTCTTCGATCCCTATCCAGCTCAAACAGTGTGGCCATTCGAACAGCACGTTGATTCGTCGATCTGCTTTCTCCTCATATGCCAGTTAGTGTGAGGCACATATGTTATGTGAGGTACTTACGTATAGTGCCGTCTGTGCCCTTAGGTTTGTGACAGAGATATACAAACGGGACCATGCTTCCCGAACACTATCTAGATACTATCTAGACAATTCCGTACCCCGTAGATGGGTTGCAGTAAATTGATTAGTGGATGTCGAACCCAAACTCTGTCGGAATGCGATTCTTACTTCCCCGCCATCATGGGATGGATGGACCTGGAAAGGTGCTGCTGTGGCTTGGTGGGCCTCTGCACATCAGTACCCAGGGATTGACCAGGAACTCATGTGAAGAATCAGTTTTATTGTTCCTTCCGGTAACTAACTACAGTAACTCTATCATCTTCTAGACCAGACCCATTTTCTATTGCCCACATGCTCTAGATACTGTAATTTCTAATTCCCTTCCCCATTTCCGTGTTTGGTTGGTCGCAGATCTGCCTAGCCGAAAGTTGATACATCCTCGATTTAGATAGAGACACTTACACTTTGGAGAAGAGATACAGAGATTCGGGCTCCATTTTTGCTTGCAGTTCATCCACTGCACGTCTGAGCGCCACCCACTAAGTCGAACTCCTTCTCTTTCTCCTCTGCTTCATCCCTCGTTCGCCATCCTGCATCCAGATATAAAACATGCAGCGGGTTCGCACCTTATCCACGGAACAAGCAGCTTTGAGTTCTTCATCTCTTCCCACATTGCCTCGTGGAATCCCTCGCTTGCCCCAAGCATCCCCCTTGAGCCATAGTTCTTAAACAAGTGTCTCACCTGCTTGCATCAAGCTTGTGTCAACAGTACAACGCGCGAATCATTTTCTCTATCTTCTTCTACGTTCTCATCTCTTGCTGTTGTTTCTGAGACATACCCACCAAGCAAGGATACGTACGTACCCGCCATAGATATACATACAGAACACTGGTCTGGACGTCACCTATCACTGTGTCTACACGGTGAGACACACAGACATAACCGCTCCGCTCTCAGCTACCCGCAAAACCCACATCACAGCCAGAACCATGATGTTCGAAGACATGGCGTCGACTTGCGACGAGATCTCCCAGCGCCGCGCTTTGCCGTGAGTGATCAATATCCGTCATCGTTTCCAAGTGTTGTCTGACTGACGTACCTTTCCACGCGTAGCAGCATACGCTCCATCTCAACCAGCTCATCCGGGCCTGTAGACCTGGGTGATGACCGCAAATTACCTCCTCTTCCTCGAGCGGAGCCATTGCCTCGGGGACCCTTTAACCTTTTCACTCCCAACATCTTTGCTCCCAGCCCCCCAAGCACACAGGATACCTTCCCCGTCAAGTCGCCGTGGCCGGTTTCAGAGCACATTGTGACTCCTCCCTCGCCCGCCAACTCCGCCGACAGCTCCTGGTCCGACAGTTTGACGCCTCGCAAGGCCTTTGACTGGTCTCAGGAACTCTCTCCGGCCGACCTGCTGAGCTTGATTGCCCCGAAGAACATCAATCGGAAGCCACCACTGCAGCAATTGTGCGGAAGAAAGCGCAAGGGAAGCATGATCTCCGCCGATATTGATGATCAGCGAGAGAAGCATCGCATTGCCGAGGGAAACCGGCGCAAGAATCTCAGCCAATTGCACCGGGAGCTTGATAGCCGTATTCATGACTTCTTTCTTGAACGGGCAGGCTGGAACCCGGCGAAGAGCTTGCCGGAATCCAAGGAACACATCGTTCAGGGCGCCATCTTCCTTATCGACTTCATGCTGCTGATCATCGTGCACCTGATTCGCCAGGAGAATGAAATGCCTCGACAGCTGTCAGAGAAGCTGCAGCCCCAGATCCGCTGCATGCAACTCCAGCAATTGGTGTCGAACCTGCAGCAGCAGAACCAGACAGCCCAGCAGCAGATCAAGGTTCTGAAGCAGGAGAACCAGCTGCTGGAAGAGCGAAACCAAGCACTTGAGTTTCAGCTCAAGTCATACGAGCACATGTTCCGGTCGCCCAAGAGCGAGCAAACGACCCCTCGTCTGGCGCAGGTCCCTGAAGCCAAGACCCACAATGTGCTCCCTGGCTTGCGAGTTCTTTGTGATGGCATCGCCGCCCCGACCGCCGCCCCCGAGCCCTTGCATCCAGGCTCTTCCCACGGGCAGTCCTTCGGACACACCTTTCTCTCCGCCACTCCTCCCATGACAGGACCGTCATCACCGGTATTTCCTCATGCAACTTATGCGGTTGCACATTCGCGGCGCCAATCTCTGATCCCATCACCGTGATATATCATGTGGTGACATCAAAGGTCGTCCTTCTGTCATGAGTCGCCCTGGGTCATAGAATGGTTGTCCTGAGCCGTCTTGCTTTCGATTGTCTATCGCGGTTGAGCGTCTGCATTGTATCAACATCAAATCTCTGAACGGTGATGCGCCTTTCATTCTGCAGTTTCAAACCTTCGACTTCGGTTATCTCTCAACTTATCTCGCGGATTATAGAATACTTATGGTGCATTTGTTGGCGAACATTGGAGAAACGGGCTGTACATTTAAAAGGAAAGGAAATCATGGGTGGATTTCAGGGTATTCGATTCCTTTACACATTTCCTTTGTTTTGTTCTGTTTTCCTGTGGAAACTTGGTCTTTGGCATATATGTTATTTCTGGGCTGGTCTGGTGTTGGTTTCGTTCATGCTCCCGTATATACGAAACATCAGGAGCTGGTTTCGGGTTTCTTATGTCACCTACTGTTGATCGTCATGATATGCCTGAAGGGCATAATAAGCTGTACAGACCAGCAAATATGATTCATGAATATAGCCATAAGATTTCGAATTTCTATCATCTTCCATTGACTAGATAGATCTGGAGATAGCAAATCTCTCCAGTTGGCGAATGGGATGCGTCTCGATCAACTGCCAAGAACCACCCCTTTTCGCCACGACGGTGGTTGTTGATGAAGATGGTTGAGAACACCACAGTATTGATGAAATATTGAATAGGAGCGATCAATTCTGGAGCTTCAAATTAATGCTGCTCTTAGAAGCATTCCAGCGATGATAATATTAATGATAAGTTCCATGGTTGACTTGACGACCACCTACCTATATAGAAAGTGACAATCCAAGGGTGGACTCGTTCTGGGTTCTGGGCTCTGCCATCCCCGTGCCCAGATTGGACCTACTCAGGCAAAACTCCCCCGTCCGTCTTCGACGACTCGTTTTCCTTCTCCCAAACGGTCAGATTCTCTGGCAGCATCGTCACCATCCTCGACTTCGTGGGACCTTTGATTTTCTTCTTTTCCTTCGTCCTAGATATACGTTTCATAATTACATTTGGCTCCATTTACACTCGTTTGTTATCTCTCTTGCGGTGCCCTCCTGGCCGCACCCTTCCGCAAGACCACCTTTTTTCCCCGTCTCCACCAAGCCGTTCCTCCCTACTCCGTGATTTATCGCGTTATCGACTCCTTTCGTCTCGTCCCGGTGCCACCAGGCCGACTCGTCGAAAAGTTGCTTCGAATTGTGTCTATTCAAAGTTCTTTGTGGACAATTTCCAGGATTTACGTCTACCGTGCGGTCGGCTGGTTATCCGTTCGACGTTGAGTGTGTCCACAAGACACCTTTTCCCAGGAATCGTTGCCGTTTCCAGGCCGGGACGGTTTTCCAAATAATCGAACGATAACTCTCCAGTCATACCGCATTCTTTGTTCACATATTCGCAAAGATGCTTCTTCCCAAGGGTGGTGTAACGTGGAAGTCGGCCAAAGCTCGACTCCCTCCCTGGAGGGCCGTCGTTGTTCTCCTTTCGCGGCCGCGATTCTTAATATCTTTAGCTATGACAGGCATTTTGATCTTATTATGGCGTGGAATCAGCAAGTCGGCATCTGGAATGCAAAAGTGAGTGTCCATTCGGTCGCCATGAAAGAAGTGTGGAGTGGTTCTGACAAGGGGTTGGTGTGATCAGTTTCTACTGCTATGGCCCCCCCAAATCGCCAATGGAAATGAGCACCAACGAGATGAACGCATGGATGGCGCATACTCAGACTCCCGTGATTTTCAACCACCATGAGCCCTACGTCGTAAACGACAGCACTATTGTCAATGTCGACCTCAACCCCATTCGTTCGACCCGCGAAGCTAAGGAGAACAAGGAGCGGGTGCTGATCCTCACTCCTCTGAGAGACGCCGCGCCACATATAGAAAAATACTTCGATCTCATCTACAACCTGACTTACCCCCATGAACTCATTGATCTGGCCTTCCTCGTCGGCGACTCTCAGGACGACACACTTGCCATTCTCGCCAAGGAGCTGAACCGAATCCAAAATCAGGTGGAAGACAAAATTGCTTTCCGCAGCGCGACAGTCATTCAGAAGGAATTTGGAGCTGATACTGGAATGAATGTTGAGGATCGACACTCCTTTGCTGCTCAGGGACCCCGGCGCAAGGCTATCGCCCGGGCTCGCAATTACCTGCTCTACAGCGCTCTGAAGCCCGATCACTCCTGGGTTTACTGGAGAGATGTTGATATCGTTGACAGCCCTCCAACTATTCTGGAAGATTTTATTTCCCACAATAGGGACATTCTTGTTCCTAGTATGTCGAGCTTTTCCGTCCAGTTGCTTCAGCGCTAACGTAATATTTTGTTCCAGACATTTGGTTCCATCGTTACAAGGACGGCCATGATATTGAGGGTCGCTGTATGTGCATGCCTGTTTCCATGTCTTGGAAGCATCATCTGCTGACAATCGTTAGTTGACTACAATTCGTGGGTCGAATCCGACAAGGGCCGCAGATTGAGACAGACTTTGGATCCGGACACTATTCTCGCTGAGGGATACAAGGAATATGATACGGGTCGGGAATACCTCGTTGGAATGGGCGACTGGAGGAATAACAAGGACGTGGAGGTTGAGCTTGACGGCATCGGTGGTGTTAACATTCTGGTCAAGGCAGACGTTCACCGTTCAGGTTGGTGCATCTTCCGTCATCGCAAATTCGAGTTCTAACCGTCCATTATAGGCATCAACTTCCCAGCCTATGCGTTCGAGAATCAGGCTGAAACGGAGGGTTTTGCCCGTATGGCCAAGCGGGCTGGATACGAGGTGTACGGCTTGCCGAACTACATTGTGTGGCACATCGACACCGAAGAGAAGCCCGGCAACCTCGGTGAACGCAAAGCGTACTAAGAATTGACGATATGAGTCAATGGCCTCATCCATGCATTTGGATTGCCAAAGAAGACCGAAAGTCTACCTCTCCAATTTACGCTCGATACCCGTTTGTCCACGGATATCTGACGCAGTTGCCGTCAGGATGCTTGCATGGAGTTTCATCATGCTGGTTACATCCCCAGCTATTCGTTTCTATGCTCTTGTTTTCTTCAGTAACGTTTTGACACGGATATCTAATGATATCGATAATTTTCAGTCTTCTTCATGTTGTGTTCTAGGGATTTCTTTATGTGCTGTTTCCTTGGCGCTTCAGGGACGTTGTTCAGCGGTATTTGGAGGATTATAGAGTTGACTGGTCGACTGATTGATTGATCTCATAGCCGCCTGAGTCTTGTCCCTGTTCTTCTGCCATCTGACGCTATCAATCTGGCTTCGCTGTCACTTGAAATCGCCCATTATGCCGTTCACCAATTCGTGGCTCGAGAGACTCCTTCCCAGTTGTCTTCCTGAGTCGAGATCAGTGAATGACATCGTTCTCAGACTTGTGTCCGTGGACTATGCAGAGGTTCATTGAATGAATGCTGAGGGCATTTGGCAGAAAGACATGATTTTCGGGTCAGGGCGTGTCCAAGGACGTTGATGTTAAATTGAGGTGGACAGCGAGATGGACCAGGCATCGAGGTCGCAACCATTCATGTACATACATATATATGTACCTACACAAAGTGAATTTCCGACAACCATGCAAGTCTTCGACATCTCTTAAGCACATCTGCAAGAGCTGTTGCTACCTCGCGACATTACCATATTTATCCAACCCTTGAAGATTATGACATTGACTATGTAGCCGATCGGCAGTAAATCACGTTGTCAGGACTCACGAAGCATGCATTGCCAACATCCTCGTCTTCGGCAACCATGATGTTCGTTATCCGAAGCAGAACATTCCCCACATTGTGATACGGTGTCAGCCCCACGCCGAACCTACCCATCTCGGCTTTAATGCGAAGTAGTGTACCGAGGGGTAGACTACTTGAACAAAAGCAGCAGATATTTAAGACTCCCACCTTTCTCACCAACCTCATCAACACTCATGTTCCATCTAACCAGACTCACCTCCCCTGTTTTCCTCAGCCGATCATTCACCCGAGCATTCTCGACCACAATCATGGCTTCCACCAAGCATGAGTTCCTCTGCATTTTGCCCGATAAGCCGGATGCTCTGGCTAAGAGGCTGGAGGTGCGCGCGTAAGTTACTCTTTCTGTTATCCTAGACTCTTTCTCGATTTTCTGCTAGAGTTTACGAGATGAGATAATGAGGTACTGAGATGGTTTTGTACAGCTCCCACCTCGAGGGCGTCAAGCCCCTCGTTGCGGATGGGGTGATCACGATGGGAGGTGAGTATTTCCCTACCCTTTGACCTCGATGGTTACTCGCAGAGGAGAGGCGGTCGCTGATCGATTGAGCAGGGGCTATGCTGGAGTCTCATTCTACCGAGGGCACGCCCTCTTTCAAAGGAAGTGCGGTGATGCTGACGGCCGAGAGCGAGGAACAGGCCAGGGAGATCCTGAGCAAGGATGTGTATGTTCAGAGTGGCGTGTGGGATATGGAGAAGGCGCAGATTATTCCGGTATGTCATTAGGTTTTTGTCTCTTGTGGCTTGCTTGCTTGCTTGTTGAGGCTAATGGTGGTTCAATCCAGTTCAAAACTGCTGTTCGGACGGCACTGTGAGTACTAAAGTGGGCTGGGACACTGTGAACAAATAATGTGTTTGTGTGAGATAATACAGCGATATGTCTGATAATCTACACAAGTGATGGTGCTGCTATATACGTTAAGAAGCTTGGAAATACAACATGCATGTGACTACAGCTTCGCCTTGGGCTGGAGCATCGCCTCTGCCACCTTGCGACGCTGGATCTTTCCCGTTGCCGTCTTTGGAATCTGCGCGACTATCCAGATCTGTTGTATGGCGTTAGTTCTTTGCTCAGGAAGACACGGCGGGCACAAGGACATTGGCATACCTGCTTTGGGGTCTTGAATTTGGCCAGCTTCCCGGCCACCCATGCCTTGAGATCAGCCTCGGTTGCAGAGCCGGGACTCTTCAACACGACCGCGGCTCCAATATCCTCTCCATAGTGGCCCTCGTCCGGAATAGCGAAACAGACTGCTTCCGCAACCTTGGGATGAGACAGCAGCGTGTTGTCAAGTTCGATAGGGCTGATCTTCTCTCC
The DNA here is from genome assembly GCA_014281905.1 of Aspergillus hiratsukae. Lineage (NCBI taxonomy): Eukaryota > Fungi > Ascomycota > Eurotiomycetes > Eurotiales > Aspergillaceae > Aspergillus > Aspergillus hiratsukae. The sequence continues at coordinate 179,734 of JACBAD010002125.1, forward strand.
GCCCTTGTTGATGAGCTCCTTGATACGACCGGTTATGAAAACGTAGCCGTCGCGGTCCTTCTTCCCCTGGTCGCCCGTGCGGAAGAAACCGCCCTTGGTGAAGGACGACTTGTTGGCCGCCGGGTTGTTCAGGTAGCCCTTGGTCACGTTTTCACCACGGACGCAAATCTCCCCCTCCGTGCCCTGAGGCACTTCGTCGCCAGCTTGATCGAGGATCTTGACCTCTACGCCTTGTCCGATGCCGACACTGCCGGGCTGGCGTTTTCCCGGTGGGAGAGGGTTACTCGTCATCTGGTGGGCGGCCTCTGTCATCGCGTACGCTTCCAGAACTGGGGCCTTGAAAGTCCTCTCCAAATCCTCAAAGGTCTTGGGGGAAAGGGGCGACGAGCATGAGCGGATGAAGCGCATCCTGGGAATGGGATTCGGCAGAGGACTCTTTAGGAGAATCTGGTGGATCGTAGGCACAGCAGTGTACCAGTTCGCCTGGTGAGTGATGAAATCTTGCCAAAACTCCGAGGCAGAGAACTTGAGAGGTACTATCACGGATCCTCCTGATAATAGAGGAGCGAGGAAGCCGGCCAGCAGCCCATGAACGTGAAATAGAGGCATCACCAAGTACGTCCGGTCCTCCGGAGTTAACTGATATGTATCCCGGATATTTTCTGTGAACGGTCAGTGGAATCTCGACCAAGTCATACTGTGTTGTTCACTTACTCATGGTCGTGGTAAGGTTCTTGTGTGTTAACGGGACCTGTTCCCATATTATGATCAGTATGATGGTCTCGTCGACTGCGTTGAAGGCCATACAGCTTTGGGTCTACCAGTTGTCCCACTTGTGTGCAAAACAAGGGCAATATCATCAGGCTGTGCTTCGAGGACACCAATGCTGCCCTTTCCTGCAAGTTTGCCCAGTTCCTTGACGTCCAGTACAACCTCCTTCCCATCCCAGTAACACTCCGCGATGGCAGCGTCGTATTTCCTACCAGCCTGCACAGCAGGACCACTTTGCGCAAAAGAGCCCCGTGGAATCAACACCAGCTCAGAGCTGAGATCGGCAATGTAGAACTCAAACTCCTCCTGCTTGTATGCCGGGTTGAGGGGAGCCGCGATGGCTCGCTGCCATGACGTAGCCAAGAAGGAGACTATGAATTCAAAGGAATTGACGAGAGCCAGTGATACTGCAGCTCCATGGCCGACTCCCAGTCTAGCAAGCTTGGCTTGGAAGTTGGCGACATGGGCATGAAGCTGCTGGTAGGAGACCGACAAGGCCGACGGCTTATGAGGGACTATGACTGCAACAGTTGGGCTGTCGGACGAGAGGGACCGAGCTAGAGTGGCCATCGTTCTTATGGTGTGTCTTGGCCGTCAGGGCTATTTACAATGATGGAAAAGATAGATATCTAAGATAGTTGATACAGGTTGAACATGGGGAGTCTGCGGATAGGATTCATGTGTCCTACGCAATCGCCACAGCTGTTCCATTATATCCATGACGATCAAGCCCATGGGCCGTCGGACTTAGTAGCGAACTAGCGAAACGTCGGGTTAGTCCTTTCTCGTGGGCTGTTTCCTCCGCCCCGTTTTTTGGCTCTCCTCCCCGGGGTTTGCTCCGTTGGTTTATGTAAGCATGAGCCAAACAAGGCAAACAATGCAAGTCGAGCAAACAGGCTGATGCATGGAATTACTCCGCATCTCCAACGCTTCAACCATCCTACTATTATTATTATTATAGATCTTGTTCTCCATCTTGTCTGCTCTCTGCCAACATCTTATCTTTTATCTATGGCTTCGGATTCGACCCCGTCCAAAGGGGGCGGCCTGTCTCTCTATGCCAATCTCCTCGACCCATCCTCCAACACCTCTCCCGGAACAATTTCTCGCGCCCCGGTCGTCTTCAAGCAGGCTTCGGAAGGCGACTCACAGACAGATGATTCAGCTGCCAAAAAGCAGCAACTAAATGCTGGTAGAGCTCATACCCTTCTTTCGTGATCGAGAAGTTCTCTTCATGTATCCCATTTTGACGATCTGATTGCTCACTTGGCCTTCTTCCTTTCTTCTCGGGTATTCAGCTTCTCTTCGATTCCAGCCTACGAAAAGACCACAGCTAGCGGCTCAGAAGCCTAAGCCGAAACCAGCGCTGCCCAAGACGTCTGCGCCGCCGGCTGCTCCCGTGAAGACCACTCTTGCGGACTGGGCAGCAACGGAGGAAGACGATGTCAATGGGTTCTACGTTGGCGAGAAGAGACAGCGCGGCGGGCGCAAAAAGCGCAAGAAGAACAACCGGGAAGCGCAGGCGGTAGTCCAGAATTGGGACGACATCTACGACCCTTCGAGACCGAACATCTACGAAGAGTATAAGCATAGTGATGAGCAGATTGCCGAGGTGCGCGAGTGGAAAGATCGCCTCTACGCACACCGGATGGCACGGTCGCCGAGCAGGAACTCGTATCGCGACGATGAATCGAGACCAATGAATAGTATGCTTCCTTTGCACGCGACTGTTTTCAGACGCTCACGAACTTTTGCAGGACAATTTGCGCCTCCGAAGAGTTTCGCACCTCCGCCTAATCTCAACGATATCCCTCCTGCGCCCCTTGATGCAGCCACAGGAGACGATGCATTTGTCCGACGCGCGCGCATGACGGCAGGTCAAGCAGATACATTAATGCCTGGTCAGACGCCGCCTCCGCCGCCCCCGGAAGAGCCATCTGCTATTATTCCGGATGACCCCACCGGTGAAGATGCCTACCTGAGACGGCTGCAAATGGCGACCGGGGCCCAGCCTGCGTCGCATCCGCCCCCTACCCCTCCACCTCGGCCTTTGGATGCGCTGCAGCCAGCCGCTGCCACTATATCTCGTGCGCCGGTCCGATATACCCTGCCTCCACCCCCGGAAGATATTCCTGCCACTGAAGCGGAGCTTGAAGAAGTCTTTGCGAAGGAAGAGCCTGCGGAGGATGCACCCGACGAAGAAGATGGCCAGCGCTCACTCCGACCCGGACAAAAGGGATTTGCTGAGAGATTGCTGGCGAAGTATGGGTGGACCAAGGGCTCTGGCTTGGGTGCCACAGGGTCGGGTATCGTCAAACCCTTGCAGGTCAAAGTTGAGAAGCAAAAGAAGCGACCAGACTCGGAAGGCGGTGGTTTTGTTACTCCTGCTGGCAGGGGCAAAATCATTGGTGGTAAGAGGAAAGCGGACGAAGAGGAGGGCAAGTTCGGCCGTATGAGCGAAGTCATCATCCTCAAGGGTATGCTTGATGGCATGGATGTGGATGCGGAGCTCGAGGGTGATCAAGACGGAGGGTTGATGCAAGAGATTGGCGAGGAATGCTCAGAAAAGGTACGCTTCACTGTTTATGACTGGGTTGCTGCTGTCTAACACTAAAACAGTACGGTCGTGTGGAGCGTGTCTTTATTTCCCGTGAATCTGGTCCCCCGGTGCCGGTCTTTGTCAAGTTTACTAACCAGTTATCGGCTTTGCGCGTGAGTATTCCGGAATTCAGAAGCCATCTAGTCTGGGCACTAACAATATATATCAGGCGGTGAATGCCCTGGAAGGCCGAGTATTCAACGGCAACACAATCACAGCCCGTTTCTATGACACTCAGAAATTCGAGCAAGGGATATATGACGATCGGTAGCAAGCATAGAGCAAGAAACATGCACAGCACAGCACATCCACGGATTCATTGCTAGTCAATGTCGATGCTATAACTCTGGCCTGCCTTCTGATCATGATGTCTGGGTAGATGAATAGTATGGAGCTATGCAGAGCAGAAGCTTACCGGCTCAAATATTTTACTCCATCCATGTTGCTGCGGACATTGGAGTGTTTAAGATAGCAGCCTTGCGCTTCATCGATCTCTTGGCAGGCTTCGTTGTCGGCCACCTCCGTGCTTGGATATTATGCGACCCAGACGTTGATGCTCCGAGGCTTCGCTTGAGGAATTTCTTGACGTTGCATCAGCAGGCTTCTATCACTGCCAATTCAATGTCTCGTTCGTGCCAGGATCTTTCGTGCATGTATGCAGATATGTGAGAGCAGTAGATGGGATTGGCATGGGGAAAAGGACATGTCACGAAAGGAAGCCGGTCTGCAGTTGACCTACTGGAGACGACAGTTCTGAAATTCCAACAAAGGGACTTATCAAGCGCTCAAGGCTAGTGTGGCGCAATTGAAAGATACCTGAGACAATGCTAGAGTCGTGGACAGGGCTAAGATAAATTCACCTCGTTGTTCTTTGTGTTGATCATTATGAGCATATAAAGACAGAACAGCTTTGTTGTTCATACTGATCACTAGAGAAGAAATATCCTTAACTATCTTATTCTGCTCCAGAGGATAACATAACTTCAACATAAGTACCTTCATGCTTCCATCTTCTTCCGCACGTTGGCCACTAAAACTACGGAGGTCACATGATCAATACCGTGAGTTTTATCAGTGGAGACCCGATTGGCTGTGGGGTATCAAATCCATTAAGCAACACCGGAAAGCCTCATCTGGTGGCCATTCACTTTGAGCCTCTTAGTCTGTGACTCTATCACTTCCCTCTCACTTCCTCCTTTCTTACCCGTCACCATTCTCCCTCTCCATTTATCCTCTGCGAGGAACACTCCTTGGTCATTTCCTCTAAGAACTCGCCGTAATCGCCTCTTCAACCCAAAGCAAACCTCATCCCGCAAGAAGCAAACCTCATCCCGCAACCAGTTCACATCGCCGACTCACCATGTCGCTCTGCTTAAACCGCCTCACAGAAGAACGGTATGTCCACCAGTCCAGCCCAGGCCACCATCGCGCCGCGCAAACACACCCACGACTCCCCATCCGACAGCAACAACCCAGAAACTAACACCCCGCGCGCAGGAAGCAATGGCGACGAGACCACCCGTTCGGCTTCTACGCAAAACCTCACCGGACACCTCAGGGCGTGCTGGACCTGAAGCGCTGGGAATGCGGTATCCCGGGGAAAGCGAATACGCTGTGGGAAGGCGGATTATTCAAGCTGGATGTTGTTTTTCCGGATGGTAAGCCTGCCTGTGCTGTGCTCGACTTGAATAGCACGCGAATGTGCGCGGAATCGCTGACCATCTCTCTTTTCTGCGGATAGAATATCCGACCAAGCCGCCAAAATGTACGTATTTCCTTCTGTCTTCTTGCGCAAAGTCAACAGCGCGTGATATACCGTCTACATTGCCACTCTACCCCATCCATCATCCAAGATTGTGAAAGTCAAAACTGACGTCGCAAACAACACAGGCAAATTCGTCCCGCCACTCTTCCACCCCAACGTCTACCCCTCCGGCACCGTCTGCCTCTCAATCCTCAACGAAGAAGAAGCCTGGAAACCCGCCATCACAATCAAGCAGATCCTCCTAGGAATCCAAGACCTGCTCAACGACCCGAACCCAGAGTCCCCCGCGCAAGCTGAGGCATACAACCTATTCAAGAAGGACCGGCCGGCGTACGAGCGGCGCGTGCGTCAGGTCGTCAAGGAGAATCCTGCTCCCTAGAAGCCTGAGATCTTGTGTGGATGACGGTGCACGTTCCAAAGCTCGTATTTCTCCTTCGGTCTGATGACTCTAATCAGTGCTCTTGACTTTACGGCCACTTTCTAAAACAAAGGCGGCTCGGCTGATGCTCGTTTTCATATGGTCTACTCGCATCTGCTTGGTTCATATCCCCCTTTCTGTCTTCTAGTGTCTCGGTCTTCTCTTAGCGTGGCGTTCTCAATTTATAAAAGCGAACGGCTCCAAATGGATCTTGATCTTGTTCTCTTCTTCTGTCGCTTTTTTCACTACTTAGTCGCGAGATTTCATCTGTGGTTTGTAACGCACATAGAGGTTTCTGAATGCTCAACCTGTCGACTTCCATGATGCCAGGAGTAGTTTCCCAGGAAAACATCTCCCACACATGCGTGTCCTCTTGGAGTTGTCGGATATATGCATGCATGTATCCGATCCGATGCACATACACGAGCTTGTGCTACGCCCACGACTTGTTTGTACCTACTGCAGGCACTCATACGCAGATCTCACAAAGTCAGGATGTCAAGGCACATAGCCGGGATCTGATCAGTGTTGATTGCTCCAAGAGACAACCCCCACACCGTGTCGCCAGATTCACGTGTTGCAGGTCTAGAAAGTCTCTAAGGTTGCTGAAATGAGATTCAATTATTATCATAAAAACAATCAAAGCACTGCAATCAAAAAGTCCATGGCTTATTAGACAGCTCTACACACCCCCGGAAGGAGTTTTGGAAAACAAACAAAGCACACACAATCACTTGGTATCGACCATCCTTTACAAAACGTACTGCACCAGAGCTCCAAAAACGGCGGCGAATCCGAGAGCGGGGAGGTTAGCAGCGTTCAGATCAGCAGCGCTAGACTTGGAAGCGGAAGAAGAGCTGCCGCTGCTAGTGGTGGTGCCGGAAGCGCCGTCCTTGGTGGTAGGGTTGGCCTCCGCAGCCTTGCACTTGTAGGTACCACGAATGACTTGTTCCTTTTTGGCGTTGTCAAAGGAGGTGCAGCTGAAGTTGCCGGTGCTCTGCAAGTTGAACTGGCCCCTGACGAGCTCGAGGTTGGGCATGCTTACTCTGTGAGTTGATTAGCATGGTGCGCATATTTCGGCTGGCAGAAAAGAAAGGCCACTTACTCGTCGAACTTGCCGCTGAAGTCAACCGCACCAGTAACAGTCTGCAGGGAGGGCAGGTCGATGTGGCTGAGCTCGTCGTTGCGGGTAATCAGGAAACCACCGTTGACAGTCTCGAGAGCGGGCATGCTGATGTTAGTGAGCTTGGTGTTGGCGCTGAAAACCAGGTCGCCAGTCTCGGTCAGGTTGGGAGCACTGAAAGACGTGAAGGAGTCGCCCCAGAAGCCAAGCTGACCGGTCAGGTTGTGCAGAGAGGGGACGGAGACAGCGCTGACGTTGCGGAAGGTCATGTTGGTACCACTGGAGAGGTTGGGCAGCTCCACCTCAAGGGAGTTCAGGTTACCAGCGAAGTTGATCAGGCCCTTTGCATTCTTCAAGTTGTTGATGTTGATGGACTTGAGCTGAGTGTTCTCGGTGATGTCAAACAGACCGACGGTGTTCAGCGAGATACCGTTCAGGTTAGCCAGACCGGTGTTGGTGATCGAGACATCATTGGCTTCCTTGACACCCTTGGTGAATTCAAGACTCTGAAGCTGGGGCAGAGCAGTCCACTGGATCGATCCGACACTGGTAAGAGAGGGGAAGCTGAGAGTGGTCAGAGTGGTAAGGCCCTCCAGCTTGAAATCGGAAGCGATAGAGCTCAGCTGAGGCGCCGCGATGGTAGAAATGTTGGAGCCACCGGTGCAGCTGAGGGTGCCGTCAATCTGCTCCACGCCGTTGAAGGTAATAGCGCCTGTGATGTGCTCGTCGATCTCAACGGTACCCTTGAGGGTCTTGCAGGAGGCGTAGCCGTCGGCATCGCTCTGGCTGGCAATCTTGATGGTCTCATCGGTCTGACCACACTCTGTGCGAACAATCAGCTCCCGCTCTCCCAATTTTGTCATTTGATTCGCTGTAGTCGGGGGTGATAGTTCACTCACCGGCAGCAAGAACGGCCTGGGCTGCAGCCAGGACAGGAAGAGCGTACTTGAGGAAAGCCATTGCTAAATGTTGTTTATACTAAATCCTCATAACAAGGTCAGCAATGTCATTAGCAGGCATCGAACGCTGCGGTCAAGCAACGACCCATGACGATCCATATTCCCGAGGAGGAAAGGATCACACTGGGAATATAATGAAAGGGAAGATGAATGACAGAGAGACGGACGCGATGAGACTTACCAATGATCAATGGACTAGAGATGTAAAACGGGCGATGCTCGGCCCTTAAGAGGTCAATATGGGCGGATGGCAGTAGCTGCAAGAGTTTGGCAGACAAAAATAGATGAACGAGTGAAAGAAGGAGAAAAGGTCGAAACGAAGGAGAAGCTGTAAGCGGCGTTTCCTTCAACGAAAGTGGACTAATTCGGCAAGCACGTTGGACGAACAAAAAGAAGAATGAAGGGAAAGAAGGAGAGAGAAAGCGAAATGGATGGGATAGGATGGACTAGAAAGAAACCTTCAAAAAGACAGGGAAGCGGGAAAGGAAACTGCCTTCAGGGAGGACAAGACAAGAAAGGAGGCGTGGCCCCAGCACCGGGACCGGTAAACTTGATGTTGGTGGACATCTCCTTGTAAGACAGCTACTAATTTTTTCAGTGTGCTCTGTAATGAATTCAGGGACTAATACAACTGGAAAATACACAATCTGCGTCACAAGCCAGATTTGCGCTTCAGGAATCCTGATTCTTAAGCTCGAAAATGAGCCCGTTGCTTCTAGTTGGCTCCACTCTGTAACACCGTCACCAACCATAATTATGCTGCAATGCTGCCTGTGATTCATCCCGTGGCTCCATTCGGGCAAGCGTCATTTTTTATCCCGGCCAAGGAGGTTGAGATACGCAATCTTGGTCGTAGGTACGTGCCTGGTAACGGTACAGTTTGGTAATCATCAGAATTTGTATCTACCTTTATTGATTGTTGATCCTCTTTAACCAGCAATATAGGCCCTTGATGATTTGTTATGGTTGTTATTTCCTTTGCAGCTATGGACTACCAACCCAACTACTATCTAAAATTTGTCAGCCATGTGCTGTCAGCTAGGAAGAGCGAGGGGTTTGAAGAAGTACCTTGCCTGGTGTACGGAGTCCATACATTGACACGTTTCCTGAAATACACAGTATCGATAAGATTTTAGTTAAATTGTTGTCCGTGGCCAGACTCCTCCCATCCAAATGCAATATTGTAAACAAATAGCCACATTCAAGCATTCATAGTTAATGGTCTTGGACACCAATTTCTTCTGCTATTAAGAGGACAGCGATATCTACAACTTGGTTCAGTTTGTCCACGTCCGGCGCACCGCAATGGGAGCAGCTATAGGCTCATAAGGTAGAAATCACTATGGTGTAAGGCATTCAGAATGTTATTGTTTCAGAAACTGGAATCCTTAGTGAGTATGGAGCAAGCCACGACTGTTATGGGCCATGGCAAGACAGCAAGTTCTGCAGCAAGACAAAAGTAAATAATATCTGAAATTCTCGAATCAATGGACCCGCTTCCCTGCCATGAGTGTCATCACCTGGGCTATCTATGGATTATGGAATGTGAGAATATCAGAAGCCTCAAGGAGGCTAGGACTCAGGAATCCATTCCTCCGTTTGCAAACTAAATTGATTTATTGTCGTCGATCCTCACCTGTCTCTGCCTTGCAAATGACCTCTATTGAACGTTAAAAATAGGGTACTTCATAATATCAGTCTGTCTTTCTACTACGTACTATGTAGATAGACTCCCTGTCTGTGGAGTTTTCGTCTCCCGCGATCATCTCGCCAACGCTACAGATGCTCCAGTCTAAGTACGTTTCATCATCATTATGCCACTAAGTCAGGCACAAGAAACTAGTCAAGTGCCATTGCATTAGGCGAGTTGGACGGTCCTCAATTGAGACTTGAGAGGGTCAGACTAAAACTAATTAAGTGGCGAATATGCGTGCGGCCCGGTATTGCTTATTCCTTCCTTTGGCAAGCTCTGCGTGCGTAGCTAACTGCATACGCAACTCCTAGTACACTGTGCAGATTAGCAGGGCCTGAAAAGAATGATAGCTTTAATAGAGAGTCTCCAAGTACTCAATGGCATTCTTATACCGGCGTTGGATAAGAGTGTTGTCCCAACCAAGGTCGGTAGGATCATAACAAACAAATACTTCTGTAACTTACCAGTACCATGAAAAAGACTTCATATCTTGGTAGACCCACTTAAGTAGGTTAGCGGGTCCATGAAACAGTCCTGCAATTGTGAACTATGCCTTCTTGGCAAAATTGTGGAGCTAAAAATATAATACTGATATGAGTCGGCCAAGTCAATCTATCTCAAAATTCTAGACTCTCCTCTTGATTCTTCATCAGGAGTATTGTGCATTGTCAGTGGTGAGCTTGTCAAGTAAACTAAAGTATGGCTGTCCAAAAAGAAAGGCCCGATGAGCGTGGATCACTGAGGTAATCATAGATAACCAGTTAATCTTCGATGATCTATGGAGCAAGGAGCCAACCAATTATATGAAACGACTTGATCAATATCAACTCTTCTACGGAGCGAGGTAGTCGATAGCTTGCTTTATCTGGCCATTACATGTGCATGGATCAATGATTCAAGACTGTCGACGTTTTCGTCTCGGTCCATTGAGAGCTCTTCTCCCATCCACTCTGCTCAGCTATCATAGGAGTCAAAGAGCTCCACTGATATTCGTAGCTAATTGCAAATCACAATAATGGATTGGCACTCGGTCTGAACTTTGACAATGATCTGCTCGAAATTTCAAACAGACCTCGTCCTAGCAATTGGATTGTGTCTGATATCGGTTCCGAGATACTATCCTGCCTTGATGCTCAAATTTTACTTCAACGTCACCCTGCTGACTGCTGTACCTGTGCACTAAGTTACCAGTACTACGACCGTGTGTAACCTTAGTGACCATTCATCTGGCACGTTCCCCAGAACGCCACATAGCACGGGTGGCTGGATGCACGATAACTTGATAAGGCTAGTTGACAGACCAACCTACAGAGTACGTACAACTGACTGCGGAGTAGATACAATTAACGTACTCCGTACGGAGCACATGTCTCCTTTTACTTTGGCCCTATCTAGTATCTACCCCGTATTGTCATTGCTCCTGGCGTGCAGGGGTCGGAAATCGGAATGAGGCAGTTTAATAGGAATGCCGCAACAATTCATGTGTTTTCTAGAACGATCAAGAAAAGCAACGTGATCGAAAATCGGGAAGATGTTTTGAAGCCTCGTTTGCACCGAATTCGAAATTCTGGAATTGCAATCAGGGTGCTTGATCATTAACTCAAGGTAAATTCCTCTTGAAAATCGACTATGCGCCCTTATGAGACAATACCACTTTCAGATAATGTCGCTTTCATCAGACGACAAGCAGACGGCTGATACCAGCATTGTTCAGATCGTGGACATTAAAACTCATAACAACCTACTCAGAACATTGGTATCTTTATATATTCTCCTAATGTTTCTTCTAAAAAGCTAAGGTACTCCCCTCGTCTGAGCATCAACCTTGTCATTTCTGGAATTTGTAGACTCTCACAATGTCCTCCTAGCACAGTACTCTACGGATACACACGCGCTGAGCACTTCTAAGGTTCTAGTCTGATCGCTTCCAGAGCAGTACTCTGTAGATATTGCTCTGCGTTTTATCCCCCTTTTTAGAGAGACTACCGATGTCGGTGATGCAAGCTTCAGACCTTTTCAACCTTAGATACACTACGAGCTGGATAGCTCCCCGTGCAATTGGCCCAAAAGCAAATTAATCCAGTCGGGAAAGTAGCCGTTGTCAGCCACCCCCAGGATTTGAAAAGCTTGAATTCGTAGTTGATGATATCCACAGATGAGATCCGTATTTGTTGCTGCCTAATGGTATGCAGTAGTAGTGGAGGACTGTATCTACTATCTAGACAGTTCACCAAGGACCATGACCTTGGAATCTGTCCGAAGGATTGGGACGTCATTATGCATTGTCAAACTTGAATAGTTTGAATAAGTCGTAATGCAAAAGTCGCTGACAGTTGTACCAGTCTCTTGAGAGGCTCTCTAATGTAAATGAAAGGCAATTGGCTTGCGCAAACATACCAGATGGGATTGAATTACCCTTTAGACTACTCATAAGTCTGCAGTTACAAGCTGGTTCATAGTTCGTGCAAGACACTGCAGTATTCTAAATGGGTAGATAGCTCTGGTTTACATCGCCTAGATGAAGTAATGGACAGATGTGGAGTAGTCGTAGGCGAAAGAGCGGTAATCAATCACGAAGCCCTCAATATCAGAAGCGAGCTACATCGAGCCATGAAAGAGCAGTTACTTACTTCACTCATATTCAAAACTTCCACAAGCTGTACAAAAATACTATGGGCTGTTAGTGGCCCTTGATACAGCCAATATGAATACAAGGATCTCAATACGAGCCTCGGCCAGAGCGGATGACTTAATCAAGGTCTGGATGAATGTACACAGCACCGAATGCACGTCATCTCAGCAAGCGACCGTCGAAGAAGCATCAATTCCTTAGGGATAGAAGGAACAAAAAGGAGACATAAATATTGTCTGTATCTGTCGTTATCTCGACTTCATGATGACCCTCCGGCGCTCGACCCGCCTAACTGCGGCGCTCAATAACAAAGTGCTGCCACCGCAACCGCCTAGCCCTTCAAAGAAATCAAGCAGGCCTCAGTCCAGCAGCAGGGTCAACAAAGCGAAAAGCCGGTCTAGAAAAGAAATCAATGACTTGAAACGGAGTGCTGAACAGCTTCCTCTCAACGTAACTCTCCCAGACACCGGAACCATATCCGACTCAAACGACAAAGCGGAGACAGATAACATCTTCGACCTTCCCAGCAGACTCCATGCCACCCCTCCTCCCCTCGACCGGCCTGTCGAACCGCACAGAACAAACGCAACTCTCTTGACACCTCATGGCTCCTCCCTCGTCGCCTACCCACCCGGATCGGAGAGCCTCTCCCCCTCCAAGACCGGTCGACCCCGTCCAACCGCTACGACCGGGACCCTCCTCGAGAAAGCCGTGGCACATCTAATCGCTACAGACGCGCGCCTGGAGCCGGTCATCAAGCGACACCCATGCCATCTATTTTCCCCCGAAGGACTGGCCGAGGAGATCAACCCCTTCCGCAGTCTCGTCAGCAGTATCATTGGACAACAGGTGTCAGGCGCTGCAGCGCGATCTATCAAGAATAAATTCGTGGCTTTATTCAACAAGGAAAACGACGGACAGGATCCCGCGAAGCCGCACCGGTTTCCGACACCGGAGGAGATTGTCCAATGTGACCTCGCTACGCTACGCACGGCTGGACTCTCCCAGCGAAAAGCCGAATATATCCACGGGCTATCGCAGAAATTTGCTACCGGGGAGCTGAGCGCCAGAATGCTGCTCAATGCCAGTGACGAAGAGCTCATGGAGAAGTTGACTGCCGTCCGAGGGCTAGGCAGATGGTCCGTGGAGATGTTTGCCTGCTTTGCGTTGAAGCGCATTGATGTCTTTTCCACCGGAGATCTCGGCGTGCAGTAAGTCCATTATTCACTCGCCAAACCTCAGTGCGGCAATATGCGTTCGACTACTTCTGGCAAGCGTAACCCGCTAACGATGAAAACAGAAGAGGCTGCGCGGCGTTCATGGGAAAGGATGTGAGTAAGTTAAAGGCTAAAGGAGGCGGTAAGTTCAAGTACATGGCTGAGAAAGACATGCTGGAACTGGCTGCGAAGTTCGCCCCGTACAGGTAAGTCGGTATCGAATTTCTTCACTTACTTCTGTAAAGCTGGGGTATAAGAATATTTTCTCACGCTACCATCGCAGGAGCCTTTTCATGTGGTACATGTGGCGTGTAGAGGATGTCGATGTCACTGTAATGAACAGTTGAGCGGTTCACATGCGACATTCCTCCAGTATATATAGTACTACCCAAGATGGATCATATAAATCGCTGAAAGATGACACTGCTTGGTTAGACGGCAACTCCGCGTCGAATACGTAGGAAAGTATGTCGTCACAATATCTCACAATTATACAATGGGAAGGTCGAACTCTCCCCGTCTTCACGACCAGGGAGAACTTGCATGTACCACGACTGCGGTTATACATCTGCATGGCAAGCGGATGATCAGAAATTGACGATGAATTTGTACAGTACAGTACACATGACTTGAGCGATAAATCCGAAGTTCAATCAAAATCCAGCCGCAGGCTCGTAGGAAAAGCACAGCCGCTAAATCGTACAACCCCTTCCTCGTTATTTTCCGTCCGTCTATTACCCTAGTGACACGATTCCGCGTCCTCTATGCATTATGACTAGGGATCAAGCGATCTACCGTCTAACAACGAGGGTGTCGAGGTCCACACGCTCCTTGTTCTCCCTCTCAATCTCGCGGATAATGGGGCTCAGGTACTCGACGTCCTAGAAAGCAAGATTAGCATCTATGGTGCTTTATATAACCCGCAATTGCTTTCTGGACGCATCTCGAGACAGAAAAAGTGTGATGAACCCGATGCAACTCGGTTGACAAATCCGCGCCACGGGATTGGCCAATACTTTATGCAGGGAATTGACGACACCGGCGCCAGTATGAAAATGCCAAATCGACTCACATTCTCGGGCTTGGTCTGCTCATGAGCGGGAAGGACGGTGTGGGAAATGGAGCACTGTTTTGACGAGGCAAATTAGCGTTGATGTCCTGAAGGGATCTGGACGGAGACGCACCTGGAAAGCTCTGCGGATACGGAAGATGCGGTCGTAGGCCTCCTTGGGAGGAAGACGCTTAATGGCGGTCTGAACAACGTCGCTCTCCTCGGGAATCAGGTCGTCGAATCTGAGAATAATCAGCTTGACTGCTTGCACAGACAGGTCAGGAGTAACATGTGTCCCAGATAAGCGACCAGAGAGTAATCATGCACAATCCGACGTTGTATAGCAGCGGTAAAGTTCAAGAACGTCGTGTGGCATAACATGCTCATCTGGCGCTCATCCTGGTAGGGTTGAAGGCGGGGGTTGGCTACCTCAATCCGAGTTGCCTGTAGCCGGCGGCGCCGGTGTACCACTGGGCCAGTGGCATCATCCAGCGCTTGAGCCATGGGCGCTTGACAATGTAGTTGGTGAGAGAAGGAGCGGACATGGTGACTGATCCCAGATGATGTGGATGGGAATCCAATTGAGGGCGCGGTGTGGGAAGGAAGATCGCGAGAGGTCAGTCAAGCTGCAAAGAGTGACCCGACGTTGGAGATTGTGCAAAACGGAGGTCCGGCCGGGTGCATCCGATCTTTCAGCCTGAGGCATCAATGTGGCTTCTATATCATGTGATACTCATGCCTCAGGCCGCGGCCTGGCGCTTGGGACCGGAATGGTGGATTCAGTTACTACGAGAGGCAAGTCACTCCACTCCACCTGACCGCCGAAACAGGTACGTTGATTGATCTTTGGCCACAATCATCCGTGTCGCCCGGTTCTCGCCTTGTATTCCGATCTTCCCGTTGATCAGACTTCATATCTTTTATATATTCACACTCCCATCGCTTGCCGGTCGGGTATGAGGTTCATCATCCGTTGAATTACATTTTCGCTCCCACACTGGAGCTGTGTCACTGCTACCGGCCCCGCTCCGTCTGCACCTCCGCATAGGCGAAATTCCAGTATCAGACCGTTCACCAATATCTGCTCAGTCACCAATATCTGCTCAGTCACGCTTATTCCGTCAATCATCTACGCCGCACTGTGTCGCTTCCACTGCTACAGCTCTAATTGAAGAAGAAATATTTACGTCGACCTGGTTAGAATAGGGTTTGCTGGGTTCCGGAGCGAGCACCGACATGCTCGGTTCCGGGAGCCCTCGTTGATAGCAAAGACGGACAGAGAAGCTGCTAGGTAGCTGACCGGAGCGATGTTTTCCGACGGTCACGGCAATTCAGGAGCCGCCAGCAGCTCTGAAGAGCAGCAGATATCGCAATCGAACAACCCTGCGTCATCCGACATTCCAATTCCACCCGAAGCTCCGTCCAGCTCCAAGTTCGTCACAAATCTTGAAATATGGTCCACAAAGATACCGGATTACTACATTGCGCCATTCTGCGGCGCCAGTGCGGGTGTGGCCTCTGGGATTGTCACATGCCCCCTTGATGTGATCAAGACGAAGCTGCAGGCGCAAGGCGGATTTGTCCGACGAGGCGGCCGAGTCGTCGAGGCGAAAACCCTCTACCGTGGTATGCTAGGTACTGGGCGGATCATATGGCGGCAAGATGGAATACGGGGTCTATATCAAGGATTGGGTCCCATGCTCTTAGGATATCTGCCAACCTGGGCCGTGTATTTGGCTGTCTATGACCGATCTCGGGAATACTTCTACGAAACCACCGGTAAGTGATCCGGATGTTCCCTTCTCTGAAGTACATTGTCAGACTAATAATCCGCGTCACATCAACAGATAGCTGGTGGCTTTCTAGAGGCTATGCGTCAATAACAGCCGGTGCTTGCTCTACTATAGTCACAAATCCCATCTGGGTCATCAAAACGCGGCTTATGTCACAAAGCCTCAAGTCCAACAGTGAAGGCTACACGGCTCCATGGCAGTACTCGAGCACTTGGGATGCTGCCCGCAAAATGTACAGGACGGAAGGGATTAGGTCATTCTATTCTGGACTAACCCCCGCATTACTGGGATTAACGCACGTCGCCATCCAATTCCCGCTATACGAATACTTGAAGATGGCCTTTACGGGGTACGGGATAGGGGAACATCCTGATAGTGGTAGTTCCCACTGGATTGGCATATCTTGTGCGACATTCCTAAGCAAAGTTTGTGCCAGCACATTAACCTACCCGCATGAAGTGATAAGGACAAGACTTCAGACACAGCAAAGAACACCTCCAGCGTCTTCTTCCGAAGAGATCGCATTTCGTGGAGGGCTAGATCACCCACAAGACCGCGGTAGGCCTCCAGGAGCGGCTTCATCAGACGGCATGCGCAACCGTCCGCGATATACGGGCGTTATCCGTACATGTCAGACCATTCTGAGGGAGGAAGGCTGGCGTGCATTCTACGCCGGCATCGGGGTGAATCTGTTCCGGGCTGTACCGGCTGCCATGACCACAATGCTTACTTACGAGTATCTCCGTAAGGTGATCGGTCACTTGCAACATGAGGGACAAATGAAGCTGCGTATGGCAGAGGATAAAGAAAGAGCCATGCTGCTGCAGGATGAGTAAATAAGCAGCGAAACTAGACGTGTCTTGTCTTTACCGTTTCGGTTGAACAATGCAATCTTGAGCCCCATAGAGGTGACTTACGGACTTTCTATTCTCACTAGGTGACCAGTCGACTTGAATATGTACTCATCCATTTCCAGCTTTGACCATACTATAATTGGTACCTAGGAACAGTGGACGATCTCTCGGCTGTCCTAGCCTCAGCTCTCGCAAGCAAAAGATCTGAGCAGTGGTCATGGCTACGACATTCTGTGGGACTTATGAACTCACTAATATGCAGTATGTATTTTACAAAGCACCTTGTTGTCACATTGTCGTCTATTTCCCCCTTGACGGTTCCATTGCATGATCTGCATCTTTGTACATAGAACGATACACTATTATTCAAGCCATATCGACGTTCTGAACTCCTCGAAAAGACTGCCAGCAATCTAAACGGCCCAACCTGTTCCATCGGGTTCCTTCTAGATGATACTGAATATTGGGCAATGGTTTCTGATATACAGACTCGGTAGATCACCCTCAAATACACCAGAATGATTTCTCTCAAGTGTTTGTTTTCTCCTTTGTATGGTATGATGTCACGGGACATCACGTGATTAAATAAGCGAAGAATATTAGTTTCTCAAATTTCCAGCAATTTCCCTCCACCTCAAGAACAACAGCTAAATGCCTGATAACAGCGAAAATTCGTGCAATGCCTGCCTTTAATGAAGGGGTACGGTTATAATACTTATTATCATCATGAGGTGCTATTTTAAACGAGAGCAAGGTCATCATTGCAGATATCATTGTGTGTATGTTGCCTTGCAAGGAGGGCAGAGTTCCCAAGTTATCCTCAAATGTCCTTTGATATGATGAACATTCAAATGAAATGGTAGATCCAGATTACAATACCCTCTGGATATGACTATTCACATACACTGAAAATTCTGATCATGGACTTCGATTGACGAACTTGACAATGACGGGTGGTGTGGAGGGCTTCGCAGATATTTTAATGTAATCATTATCTTGATCCAGAGCACTTTTCTCGCTTGAAGTCTTTTGACTCAATATCAAGCCTCTGCTATCGTACAAATCCAACGCAAGACTACCTCGACCCCTTTCGCCGCTCTGCGTCTCTGCTCTCTTCTAATGCCTGTTGTACCCATGATTGGTCAGACTTTTCCGCGGAGAACTTCTGGGCCCTTGTAGTCGTGGTGGCCGACTGTGCTTCGCGGCGAGCGGAATTGATGGAGCTTATGCAGTAGGAGCATAGAATGACTGCCATCGTAAAGGCAGCTATCGGAGCATTGAGAGACTAACATGTCGTTACTTCAGGGCAAGCGGTGAAGAATGCCACTGGAGACAGAGCTATGATAGCTCTGGCATGATATTCAGTTAAGGTGTACTTACCCCACTTGTCCTCCCCAACGGTCTTCCCGTCCCTTCTTTTCGAGTCATGGTGAGATGACTTTGATTAGTCCTCACTGCCTCTGTTCAATGTCTTAAGGTATCTGCTTGGTGGTGGTGGTGGTGTGAAGCTCGGCGGACATCGGCGTAATGTTTTTCCTGGGAGATTTTATCAGATGGAGGGCGGGAAGATAAGCAATTAATTACGTTACCCTGTACCACAATTACAGGCTTCTGTTGGCTGCAGATTACCAAGCTCGGTATCGCGGGGGTAATCAATCAGTTCGCGAGGCTTCCATCTTCTTTACCGTGCTAGAATCACCTTAGAACACCATTGTAGAAAACAGTACCACTGCAGTTTGGATCTGTGAACTAACTGTAAGTAGGGAACCGGCCTGATTCGATGTCAAATCTCGGTTAATCAGCTCTTGGAGTCGGCATTTTAATCCCTAATCTGGTTAAAACAATCGATGGCGAACCGGAACGTCATAGTGTAATTATCTCCGAGGCCGGACGGCGCGGAGGCGACGGTGTTGCTGGATTGGGTTTAGCGCGTAGAGAGCACAGGCGAGCCCCCGAAGAATAATTAATCAATCTTTCGTCGACATCACAACCTCGGGTACATCATCATACTCTATCACCATTCTCTATTTGCCTCATCATCAATCCAACCGCGCATCACCTTCTGATCGCTAGCTATACAAGAAATCAAACACACATCTATCAACCATGTTCCGCCGTTTGGCTACTGTCGCCCCTCGCTCAGTCGGCACTGTCGTGTCGCCTCGCATTACGCCGGCCATTTCCGGCATCCAGGCTCAACCCATCATCAGGGCGTCTCCTGCTCCTCAGAGGAGAAGTTATCATGAGAAAGATAAGTAGATCGATGGATTTGGGATGCTTCGGCCACGAAATGCTGACCTTCTTTGCACTGCTAGATCATTACAACAACCCACGCAACGGTATGTTTGCAATCTTGATATGCTGCTTTCTTTTCCTTTTTACCCTCGAAGCGTCGATGGGAGACAGATGAATCGACAACTGTGGACTTTCTCGTTTCAGATCACTCCTGTGAAGGCCGCACAGCGAACTCTTGTCGAATGAAGGCGAATCCTACAACGGGAGGATTCTGTTAGCCTACATATTTCTTGCACGAGTCTTAAGCGGTCTGTTACACCGAAGGCACCCTGATCAGTTTTTGGATCTCGGGTTTTCTCAAAGAGAATCAGTCACTTTACAACGCTCCTACGAGGAGTCTGCTATGACGGCGATCAACTTTCATCTGTCTTCCATGCGCTCGAGGAGGGTCTATAATCTCGACATTCTTCAAGCTCTTGTCTCAAATATGTACATGCTTATGCAGGAACTGACATATTCTAGTTGGTTCACTACCCAAGGATGCCCCTGATGTCGGTCTCGGTCTGGTCGGTGCACCTGCTTGCGGTGACGTGATGAAGCTCCAGATCCGGGTCGACAAGGACAGCAACAAGATCACCGATGTCAAGTTCAAGACTTTCGGCTGTGGTAGCGCGATCGCCAGCTCTAGCTACCTGACCGAGTTGGTGCGAGGAATGACACTTGACGAGGCTGCTAAGATCCGGAACACCGACATTGCCAAGGAGCTCTGCCTGCCGCCCGTCAAGTTACATTGCTCCATGCTTGCTGAAGACGCCATCAAGTCCGCCATCAACGACTACTACACCAAGAACCCCAAGGCCGCTAAGACTGATCTTTCCGGCACTGCGGCTTCCATTCCGAACGTGGAGAAGACCGAAGGTAGCGCCGCCAGTCTGTGATCTGCTTGAGCATGAAAAGTGACATAATATATTCATCAAACACTATTACGGCGATACCAGATGAGATCTGTGGGGTTTTTATTTGTTCGATTCACTGGCGTACCGAGACTGCAGATTGCTTGGATCATTAAGCATGCATGCTTCATTGAATTCAACTGACGGGTTGAATTTGTCTGTGTATATTTTTCTTTTCTCATTTCCCGCCCATCCCGTGCTTTTCAACATGGCATCACGATCATGAATCTCTTTTGAGTCATAGGTTTATCAATAAGAATGTACACCTCTGTGTGATATGATCAAAGGCCCTATCGCATATTTTTCGTAGCTACCTTAGTTTCAGTAAGACTGTGTGACTTATGCCCTGGAGCACCCCTGTAAGCAAGGTATCGCATTAAAGTATGATGTATCAGACTCAAGAACACAAGTATTCAATCTATATCTACTAAATGAAGACGTCTAGACTTGCAGAATCTTTGTACAGATCTTTATAATGTAGGGAAGACAAGAAGAAAAGAGAAAAAGAAAAACGCCGTCGCTGATGATGCACAGACAGACCGAACCCATCCGATCCGTCCCGTCTAGATGATAAAGAGTGAAAGAAGATTGTACAGGGTTACAAGCACATCGAACCGGAGAAATCGAACGGTATGAAGAAGAGCTAGCCGCTCTTCTATCAGACCAACCCGAGCCGACTCTTCAGAGACAGCAGAGTCTCGTAGACGGATAGTTTCAGTTCAACTCGGAGGTAGCCCGTCCAGGCCCAGAGGAACCGCAAGAAGTTGAGCGGGCGGAGGATGCCGCCGGTCTCGTTGATGTTCTCGATCTTCTCTTCGAAGACGGTACGAGTGGCATAGCGGGCTAGGATAAGGAATGTGCGTAGGGGACCTTGACGGGTATGTAGATTTTCGTCCAGACTGCGGGCTAAAGGTGAGAGCAGGCGATATTAGCTGAGTTTTTCGGAATAAAACGGAAAGATGGAAAGCCCATAACTTACTCAAATCGTTCGTCTTCAGAATCAAGAGGATGATCCTGGGTACCTGGCCCAGCAACTCAACAAGCTGCTGCAGCATGCCCTCCCCGAGCGCACCGGAGATGTTCTCCTTTTCCGCAGCCGTGCGTGAAGAAACGACATCCTTCTTGGCTAGCACGGTGTAATCTCTCCCGGTGATTGCGCTGGCGAACAGGGGGAACTGCTCGTCCGTAATCCCTGCAACCTTGCGCGCATACTCGCGCATGCGGCCTTCATCCGCATCGATGACCGCCAGCCAGAGCTTAGCATAGTTGCGGCGTAAGTCGCGTGGAATATCGCGGTACAGGCCGTGGTCGTACAGGATGATATCGAAGTTGTGACGGCGTCGGTCGGGGTTCTCGCGGATGGCAATATTGCCGCCGTGCGGGTCGCAGTGTAGCGGCGCATTGTCTCCGAAAATCATCTCGTTGAAGATATGCGCGAATGCGGCGGAGACTTCGTCGCGGTCGATATGGTTGGAGTCCAAATATTCGAGATCATCCGGACGATGGCCTGAGAGAAACTCCATAACCAGAATTCGCTTCTGAGCCCACATGACTGATTTGGGTGTTAGCATGCCACTTGATGTATTTCCACATTTACAATCGACGACTAACCTTCCGGAATGACTAACGGAGCATCCGAGTGCTTTTTAAAGTACTCACTAGCCCTCCTGGCATTTTCTGCCTCCATGCGGAAATCCAATTCCTGAGGTAGCGAGAGCTCCATTTCGTTCGAGAGCCACTCTAAATCATATTCCGGGAAGAATCGTTTCAGCATCGAGAAAGTAAACCGTGTCAATGCCAAGTCCAGGGGCGCCCACTCGGCCAATGCAGGATGCTGCACTTTAACAGCAACCTTCTGACCGGTCTCTTTCAGCGTAGCAATGTGGACCTGGGCAAGGGACGCGGCGCCGATGGGCAATGGCTCGAAACTCGAGAACAGTTCATCGATGCGACGGCCCGTGTCGGCAACGAACATTTCCTCGACGGATTCGATAGACGAGACGGGGCACTTGTCTTGAAGCGGGATGAAGGTCGTCGTCCATTCCAACGGAAGGAGATAGCCCATGCTACTGAGATGCTGACCCAACTTTATAAAGATAGACCCATTCTTCTCGAGAACACGTAGGGTTCGTTCTGCGCAACGCTTATGACATGCTCGGATAGACTCTTGGCGTTCTTCTGGCGTCGATGCATCTTGCTTGAGGGTGACTCGGTAGCTACAAGACCCCATGTCAGTGACACGCCAATAGCCGTAAATGCAAGAAGTACTGGACTTACTCGTTGATACAGACAGCCAAAGTTCCCACAACTCGGCCTGTGCGCTGCGCCGCGCTATATAGATGCTTTGCATC
This sequence comes from Aspergillus hiratsukae, assembly GCA_014281905.1. Taxonomy (NCBI): domain Eukaryota; kingdom Fungi; phylum Ascomycota; class Eurotiomycetes; order Eurotiales; family Aspergillaceae; genus Aspergillus; species Aspergillus hiratsukae. Next base: position 202,148 of record JACBAD010002125.1, read on the forward strand.
GTCTGATAAGGTCACCGCTGCAGCGCCGACGGCACCAGTGATGATTGCATACTTTAAGATCCTCCTCTGCGACCACTGTGAACCTGAATGACCCGATCTATTCTCCCGAAAGTCGACCTCGTCCGGCAAGGTAGGAGTTTTTGTAGAATAGGACCGCGAAGACGGACATGTGCAGAATGACGGTTGTGCCTGTGAATGGTGTCGAAATATTCCTCTATATGGACTTCGAGTAAAGGTCGGAGACCGGAGAGAAGACAGAGATAAATGATTGCTCTTCGAAAATTGGCTCAAGAAGACCCCATTCGGACTGTATCTGAACGCTGCGGCAGGATCAAAACCCGATGCCCGCAACGGGGTGCGGAGCGCCGCTCTCATACCGAACGCAATCAGCAACGTGAACGGGACGACCACAGATCACGCGTAACCTCGAATGTTAAAGTGCACTCCGTTTGTACACTCTCATTTCATTGTACAGAATACAAATTCTGCCAGGAAGAGTCTTGGGTGGCGGTTGTCGCCGCGATTCGGGATTTTTCTTCGCTCGTTGTCGGCCCGAAGCATTTTACACGTGATCTGGAAGTACAGATATGGAAGCTTGAGCGTCACAAACTGTTCTCACATCAACTTTCTTTGACCAAGGAATATCAGGATACATCCAACATTCGTGGTGTCATGCGATCGTACAGAAATGACCCCTTGCACAGCATAAGGCACTTGGTATGACATTGCAGCAAGCCAACCACATGATTTAAAACACGTCATAAGAAATCTAGATCTACCGACCCCAAAGGAGAGAAATGCCATTTTTATATTATTCAACAGTCAGCGACTAGCCCCCTTCAAATTACTATACATGAAAATGCGCCAAGAAGACAATGACAACTCAATGTTAGCTCTTTGCAGGCAGGTAGAACACGAAGAACCATCAGGGACGCCCATATGATGCAATGCAATTGGATGAAAGGCTGTGGAAATCTACAGGCTCTCAATTGAGAGCTAAAATGCCAAGCGGTCTCGAAGCAAAGAGAACGGGAGTAGAAGAAGGAAAAGCAAGTGCAGCATATGCCAAAGTCACCATTCACCTTCAGCATGTGTTTGACGCCGGCGTTGCGGAAGGATGGAAGGTCGACGTGACAGCGAGTTCTGCGACCTGCTCTCTTCTTCAGGCAGAAGTTCGATGTGGGACAATCTATTGCTAGACATACCACGCGATAGCCGACTTCTGGAAGCGCTTGAGACATTGGAGCTCTTGCTTGCACCTACGGCAAGAGCGGGACTCGCGCCATCTCTACTAGCAGGCCGCAGCGCCAGCGCTGACCCGCTGAGAGCATTGCGCGGGTGCCTTTGGACCTCTCGCCCATCGAAGTAGCTTTTCGACTGATTCGAACGATTCATCGAAGGAGTACTCGGAGCAGACTGGTTTGACAAAAGACCAGGAGGAGTGCTAGCTGTACTTCCTCTCCTCACACCTGGCCTGCGCTTCCCTAATCCATAGGATTCGCTTCTCTCATTAGCCTGAATGAGTTTTCCAGCCATGTCCCGAACAAGGATAGCCGGATCATGCTCCAGTTCTCTGATTGCCTCAAGGAGGCCATACTCTGCCAGAAGACCACCTTGGTCTTCGCTGGCCTCACAGATACTGGATATGAGTCGCAGAAGGTTCAAGCGAACTGCAGCTTTGTTATGATGCAATTTTTGCCTGATCCGGACAAACATATCTTCCCGCGCGAATGTCAATGCGATTGGAGGGCTCAGCCTAAGGAGCTTTTGGAGCGGTTCGAGGAGATTCTCAAAAGCATTAGCCTTTGAGACGGTTAAGCATCTGATAATGGACTCTGTGAATGATGGCTGATCAGGGTGGTAACTGAGCAAGTGCTCCTCAACCTTCGCCGTTTCTTCTTGTAACCTACGAAGATCAGTTCAAGCCACGTCTGCCGAAAGGCGCAATGAGCTTACCAGGTAAAGATGGCATCCAAGGCGGTCACCTGCCAATAAGGGTCGGAAAGCAGCGATATATAGAAAGGCAATCCTCTATTGCGCCATAGCTCACGACGGCCAACTTTTCCGGAATGTGCCATATCGCAGAGGATTGGTAACGCGAATTCCTTTAGAGGTCGTTCAGTCTTAACAATCTTTTGTAGCAGCGGCACGATACCGTTCAATGCGGCGTCCTCTTGCCGGGACTTATTTAGACGACACATATTGTAGATTGTGTTCAAGATCTGGTTGGACACTTCCCGGAAGTGTGGCCGTTTGATGGTTGACCGCAAGAGGTCAGTCAGCACGTCAATGGCGTTTGAGTTCTGCAGAGAGTCAAGTGTAGTCGACAGCATGGACAAGTTCTTGATAAACTTCAACATCGTTATTTGATGAGCCGGAGTCATGCGCTTCAATTCTTTCAGCACCCCTAAGAATGGGAGTCAGAAAGGTATGACCGCTCGAGGCAAGTAATCAAACTTACTGTGCAAAACAGTCCGTTCGGCAACCATCTCCTTCACATGATTCTCAGCCTGAGAGAAGACGAAGAAGATGCTAGCAATGCGCCCCTCGACTATTTCGGCCAGTTCTCCACCTTCGTCCAATACTCGGCTCAATACGAGAGAAAGAGGGTCTAGGACTGAACTGCGAGACAGAATTCGGCAGAAATCATTCTTTGGTGTTGATCCCTTGCCAGTGTCAGATGTAGACTGCAGAATCTGTGATGGACGGGACTTACCTGCAGCTCAAAGACGCTCCAAATTCCATTGACGCCTATAAGAACCAGATCTCGTTCATCCTCATAATCGTCTTCCAAAAATTCAACGAGAACATTCAACCCTCCTGCACTGACAAACATCTGAAGAGTCAGGGTCGAAGTTTGGTACATCTGCTGTACAAAGGCAGCTGCCTCCAGGCGAATCTCGCGCGGGTACTTCTTCGAAGCGAATTCGTTAATGATTGGGATTCCACCAACGAAACACAAATTCTCTTGAATCTCGTAATCCTCATAGATAATTGCATTCACAATCTTCAGGAGACATGAGACGACGTCGCGTCGGCGGCACGTATCAAGGATCTCAAGTATTGGTAGCATGCCGTGGGCGCTCATTATGATATTTTTTGTTTCCGGAAGATCACAGAATATCGTCAATAACTGCTCTGAGATCTCCTCAAGCACATCTTCATCTTGAGAGGTCTTCAGAGAGCTTACCAGCCCTTCGACTTGACCGCGGAGCCGAGCATACTTATCGCGCGCAATGTTGGCTTCCAAATCCATTTCATCAAGCCCTTCCTCTAACTGGGCGAATGGATCGTCTTCGTCGTCTTGGTCTCCGAGCCAAGAATTGTTTGAGTGTCGCGAAGTGAGCATCAAGGTGCTTCTATCTGAGCTACCATCGCTGTCTGGCTTGTCTAGGGCGACTTCCTCGGCACCCAAGATATCAGAGAAATCTTCGTCAGTCTCGTTCTCGGTAAATCTGTGAATTTCTACCGCTGATCTATGACGCTTGGTTGAGAGCTGTCTTCGTATTTGAGGTCCCTGCTCGTCGTCCTGCGAGGGTGCATGATATCGGACTATCTCCTTTGATGGTGGAAGGTCTGCTAAATTCGCGGGGTATACATCTTCGTCCGTCTCCTGAAACAGGTCAGACGAACCATCGTTAACGTTCAGATGAATATTGGCTTTCATGCTTACTCTCACAATGTTAAGTTTTCGGCCCAGAACGTCTTCGTCAGTTATTACGAGGTCAGAATAGTCCTCCACTGAGTTCTCCTTGTAAAATGAGGCTGGACGAGCCTGCCTCGAAGGTGGAACAGGATTCTGCGTCAGAATTGGGACGTTATGTACCAAAGGAGTAGATCTTTTGGGCGCCTGCTGAAGCGGCGAATTTTGGGCTAATCCATCGTTTGCAGCGGTTTGCTTGAATGGGAAAGGTCGGATAGTCTGCAGAGGATCCGACTCTCCGCAGTGCAAAGTAGTCCGAAACGAGTCGTTGAAATCGTCAAAACTATCGTCGGATTTGATCACTGTCCCATCGAGTGAGGCAAATGCCTTGAGCTTCTCAGAGGACAGCATTCCTCCGAAATTATCATGCGGTCGAAGATGTGGCAGCTGCAGCGCACTAGGAGAAATGGCAGTAGCAAAGTCATCGTCCCAATTATCTTCCGCAGTTGCGTTCGACAACAGGGATTGGTCTTTGACACTGCTGGCAACGGGAGCTGGAAGAGCGTCTTTGGTGGGGGTGTTTCGAGATGGTGGCTGATTGCGACGAAGGGGACTTGGACTCTGATGATCGTGTCTGAAGGGCTTTCGCAACGTTCCCGCACCGGGAGATCGCAGAGCCTCGTTCCATTCTTGGACGCTTCTGACCGCTTCTTCATACTCCGTAGACTTCTTAGGCACCACTGAGTCGGATCTGCGAGCATTCACGATCCAAGGGTGTTTCAGGAGCTTCCTTGCAGAGACACGAAGATTCGGATCTTTCTGGAAGCATTGCATCAGGAAATCTTTGACAGCCTAGTACCACCATTAGAAAGAATGCCTAATCGACAGGGGATAGAGGACCTACCGGAGAGGCGCCTTGTGGAAGAGGAGGATGATCATCATTGACAATACGGAACAGCGCCGGCATAGGCTGAAGATTGTAGTAGGGAGGCTTTCCTTCAAGCAATTCGATGACCGTACACCCGAGACTCCAGATATCTGAGGCTGTAGTTGCGCCTGAAAGTTCAATCACCTCGGGGGCCATCCAGTACGGCGTACCGACGACGCTCGATTCGCTCAGTCCAGTAGTACGGCTGGCGACACCGAAGTCTGCAAGTTTGACGAGTCCCTCCTTTGTCGTGAGGATGTTTGCGCCTTTTATATCTCGATGAATGACACCCTGCTCGTGCAGATATAAAAGCCCATGGAGAACTTGTGACATGTATAGCCCGACCAAGTTTTCGGGAAAGCGACCGAAGTTCTTCGAGATTGAGTGCAAGGAGCCATTCTCACAATACCTACGTCTGTTAGCACCTTCGACACTTATGTCGGTTAATGGACAAAGACGCTTACTCCAGGATAATGTTTAAAGTTTCAGCAGACTTGACGAAACCATGGTACTTGACGATGTTAGGATGCTGCGTGCCATTCAGTCAGCTCCGTGGAACGGTCCCGTTGTTTGTCTCCTGGGTCTCACATCTAAGTTCTTCAAAAGGTCGATTTCCAACTACGATAGCGTAAATCGTCAGTAACGGCGTTCCTCACAACAAACCGTCGCATTGATATGCCATACCATTATAACTCGTAATTCGCTTTTCGGGAGGTCGGCCAACTTGATCTGCTTCACAGCAACAGTCTCCCCAGTGTTCCAGTTTAGCGCCCTATAGACTGAACCGAATGCGCCTCTACCCAAGCAGTCACCCAATTGCTTCAACGTGCCAGCGTTAGCAACTCAAGGATTGTGTATAGATAGCGGGGCCATATACGTACATAATCTTTGAGTTCAGCGACATCTTTCGCAGATGACTTTACCACTCTCCCCTCGCCAGGTTTTTCCTCTCGTTTCGAGGGGCTGGATCCGGGTTTGGCGACTCGCGGTTTGGCTGGAGTTCCAGGAGTCCTCGAGGACGGAGGAGGCCCCTCATTCCCCTCACCAGATCTAGAGACCATCGCCGGAGAATTCAGAGGTCGGTATCCCTCTTTGTACTGAGTCGCTAGTCTCCGCCGTTGTCTCGGACCAAGTGGTCTCAGGTGGAAAATGATCGATAAAGAAAAGGCAGGAGCCAGGGGTTGGTCGGATCAGTCATGTCAGCACGGTCTGTCATGGGATAAAGACTGTGTTAGTAAAGTAATATAGTTGGTACAGGGAGAAGACGTGTCGGAGACGATCTTGTCTTCATCGAAATGGCATGATGAGAATTTTGAGAAACATACAGGGGGCCTTCTTGCTCTCACGGTCATCGACATGCGCTGAGCACATACGCGTCCCCACACATGCACATCAAAGGCCTGCTTCTGAATTGCTAAGTTTGTCTTCTCATTAGTTGACTTATCGCAGGAGAAATCATAAGCTGACGGACTAAGAATGCCGTACTTACTGCTGTGTCCACTGTTGCAGAAAAAGTAAAAAGCAATGTTTTGAACTTTTGCTTCTCCACAAGGGTCAGCTCCTGTCGGGGCCATGACGCAGCGACCGGCTCCTTCAGTATCTCCGATCAGCCTTATCAGAGCCGATCTTACGTTCTTGACAATCCAACGAGATCACTCGGAATCCTGCTCAAGCTAACCATCTTTACAAGTGAGGGACTAATCTTCTCTTATCGTTTGCATCGTCTTTCCTTGCGCAAAACGCCTTCACATTGCCCTTGGTGGACACGATGATTGACTGACATATCTACACGACTGGAATATTTCAAAATGCTGCTGTAAAAAGAGGGTATCTCAAATCATTATGTTTCTAACGACCCCGATATCTTTCCTGCATGTTTTTGCGCTTCACGCAAGAGCCGGTGAATGTCTGATACAAGGTACAGGCTTCCTGCAATTACCAAGGGGCAGTCGCCAGCCTCGGTACAAGCCCAATTGATGGCAGCAAGGACGTCCCCGTCAAATCTCCGGACGTCCTCGACACCTGGAATTGATTGAATACAGAGAGCCAATTCTTCTGGATCAGCTGCTTTCACCCATGGCATTCCATCGACAGGACCGAATGTCGTGATAGCGACCTTATCGCCAGATTTGATTATCGAATGGAAGAGCGCGGTCACATCCTTCCCACGCGACGCTGCAATGACCCAAGTAATGCTACCCTGAGGACGTAAATTCTTGTCCACGTACTCTCCGAGAACCTCAGCCGACTGGCTATTGTGTGCACCATCGAGCAAGACTTGCTCTTTGCGGGCGATGAGAGGACTCAGGGAAATTTTCTGCAAACGTCCTGGCCACTCTACTTTTTTGAGGGAAGGCAGAAGTGTGTCCACTTCGAGCTCTGGACGAACCTTCGATAGGGCAAGCTGAAGCGCTGACACCGCACAGGACATATTAGCCCGTTGATGACGTTGTAGATCAAGTTCCCTGAAGATACGGCCCAGTGATGGTAACTGGGAGCATATTGTATCAGGATGCGCGTAGACAGCATCGATCTTCAACTCGTTAACACGATCCTCAAGAGTCTTGATCACTTCGGGAGCGTTGGTGCCGTCAACCACACATGGAACACCAGGCTTCAATATGCCGGCCTTCTCGCGGGTGATTAATTCTAGCGTATCTCCCAGGAAGGCCTGATGATCCAACCCTATTTTCGCAATGACCGACACCAATACATCGCTCAGCACATTTGTAGCATCCAGGCGACCACCCATTCCCACCTCGACCACCCCAACCTCGACGTGTTCATGATTGAAGATCTCAAATGCCGTGGCAGTGAGCAGCTCAAACTCGCTTGCCCCTATTCCCAGTGATTGGTCCCTTAATCTGACTCTCTCCTCAATCTGGCGAAAAAGAGGCTCCTGCACAACCCTCTCATCTATGGTGATGCAGTCCCATCGATCGATGAGATGAGGAGAGGTAAAGCGACCGCAGCGTACACCACCCGCAGTCAACATGTGCGACAAATACGCACTAATGGAGCCTTTGCCATTGGTTCCAGCTATGTGGATGGCCTTCCATGACAGAGGAGTCTGCTGGAGGAGAGTGGATATGCGACTAAGACCGAGCTCAATCATCCTCCGATGGTATGACGTCTGAAGTTTTTTCAGAAACAATCCTCATGATCAGGAACGACTCGGGCTGATTAGGAGCTCATGGAGTCAATCAAAGCCAGCTCAGATCCGCGGATTATGTATTATGGAAACGAAATTTATATTGAGATTGCCCAAATTAGTGCAGATCTTTGCAACTTTTCGAGCAATTTCGGCTGACTTATCGGAGGCCTCGGTTGATAAGGATTGACGCCTGAGCCCTGAGGCAACAGGGACTTTCTTCGAAATGAGGGGCCTTGCTTTAGCCGCTGAACTTCCCCTATGAAATTCCGTGTACCATCGGAGTGACCCGTTCTCCGTACTCCGTACTGCATTGTACGCACACAGTCCTGTCGTTTTCTCAGCGCCACATCCCAGCCTCCTTACGTCCCACAGTCGCAGCCTCAGGCGCGAAAATCTTTGCCTCCGCTTTCCTGTTGGAGCAAAACTGAATCTTGCCGCTTTCTCCGTTAGTTAGTTCAAACCACTCCGTACGGACGCCTAACCTTACCTTACTCTGTATTCCGTTGTCTACTCCGTATAAGGGCATCATCATTCCTGCGTCCCCGCAAACGTTGCGCTTTTCTTTCTGAATAATTCGCGACCTCTTGGCCGTGGCTTACTTCCTTTAGGGGGAGTTTTGATGGGGTTCGCCTGAGGTTTATCTGCTAAATCCGCGTACTTTTTCCAGTCATGGGTATCCCGTGAGTTTACCTAGCATTCTGATTTTCAACGCGCTCTGGGCCTGTAGCCTGCCGGCGCATGGGACAGCACCCTTACTGATTTTTGCGCGCGCAGAATGTACCGTGAGCCCTCTCCCGAGGCCAGCAAGAACAAACCCATTAAAGATCCTTCTGCCGCTGCGCGTTCTGCAATCCGTCGCCAGGCCACTATTCGTCGCCCTTCGCGTTACAGTACTGCCACCTTACGAGGCGCTTCGTTACGTTCCCCCTTTCCTCGTGAGATCGCAGACGAGATTGATCGCGAGGCGCATGGAGTACAGCATCGCATCCGGTCTCCTGTCCCGACCACTACATCCGGTGAAGATCCGTTCGATTTGAGTTCCATGATCAGCGATGCCAATAGGCGCGAGGCTGGTCAACGCTTGCTGCACGAAGCGCTTCGCCATGGACGTCCCGGCCAGCGATTGAGGATTCCGCGCAATACCTCTACTTCCGATCCGTATCGCCCTTCGCCAGGGGTTGACACTGGCCGCCGACAAAGCTCAGAGCATACTGCCGCTTTCACGCCAAGTTTTGCGCCTGCTGTCGCATACCACAGGAGAATGTCTCCACCGCTTCAGACGCGCCCAAGCCTTTCATCTTTCCCCCCGGACGGCTTTGAGGTCGTTGGGACGACCGTCCCCCTGCTACGGCGAGTTGGTCAGCGGTCTGTCAATGAGGCGAATCGGACGATGCATCGTGACATGACTGTTGATGGCCTCGGTGATCGTCAGCGCAGCATGAGTCCAGATGAGGACGCTTCGAATGACGCGTGGGAAACCCTTTTGACTACAATTACGCCCGATGACAATCTTCCTAGCGCCAATTCTTCCTTTGCTTCGGCATCGGCATCCGAGCTGAATGCATCAGCCAGCGCGGTGTCAAGAAATCCAGCGAGCTCTTTTCAGACACTTCCTAGCTCCCTCGATTCAAGTGCAGCAACGGTGCGGATGGTGCTCGATCCGTACCCAGAGTATATCAATCCATGTGACTATCCTAGTTCTACAGATTCTGATTCTGCATCGGAAGGAGATTTTAATCAGCTCTCTTCGTGGCGGCGCTACCGGCGCCGAATGCACCAAATGCGTACTTCGAGACGCTCAGATGACCATCACTCAACAATGAGTAGCCATCCTCCTATTCCCACAATCTCATTCGCCTTTTCCAACTCTTCTACCGATCCAGAACTCCAGCAGATGCAAGCGATACTGAATCGGCTTGCTCGAAGGGAGAGCATACCTGATGACTGGTGGGCAGCAGCCGGACTGTCTCCCGCCGTTGGCCACAGGTTTGGCAGAAACAACGGTTCCAATGATACGGAAACTACCGATGCACCGGGTAGTCCCCCATGAAGATGCTTATCTGATCTTTTCGTCTTGTAATATGATTATTGCTGTTTCTCGGTTCTGGATCAGGGGCAATTGCTCGGGGTGTTCCCGGTCTCAGCGAGAAGGACGGTCATGATCGGCGTTCGGGGTTTCCCAAGTTGGTTCTGTTTCCAATAGCTCAAGTGAGCGGAGCTCATTGCTTTGGGTGTTGCTTGAGAGTACGTATTCCTATAAGTCATGTCAGATTATCGGGCTGTACACATATGCCCTCCTTGTTGCTGGTTAGCTGTTAAGAAATAAGAACAGCGATTTGCCCAATGAAAAACTGAGTGTCGGCTGAATTGTTGTCTACCTTATTCCCTGAAATCGAGCTGGGACCTTAAAAGACGTGCATGGCTAGTTCTCATGTTCTTTGAAGCTGAAGATTGCTGGTTTAGCATACTTGAAGCTCGGCATATTTGAATACCGATCAGAGATCATAGAGCGCAACCCTGAATTGAATTCAATCAGGGAAATAGTTCATTCATTTAGTCTTCCGTCTCTGTAGGCAACTCTGCCAGATGCAGTTATTTAGAGAAAGGAGCTTAACGCGATGATGTCTGCTACAGAGCCGTCAACAGAGTGCTCTTGTGACGTAGCTGGGGGTTCCGGTGCTGCGAAGGAAGAACCCCACTCCAATGACCGGAGCCCCGCCGATTGCATTTATTTATTTCAATCATTAAGGTAGCTTCCAGGCCCGACGTTCCCTACCTTAAGCTGCGATAGACTGTTATCTTGACCTATGCATCTGGACTCGTGTTAGAACTTACCATAGAAGCGTCTCTTGAGAGCATTCGAATTGCATACTATCGATTGCATTTTTGATACAGGAGATAGAGGGAGCTTTCACTTATTCGTCTCTCCCTTTCTTTCTTTCAGTTGAACTTCTCTCTGGTGACCTCAAGTTTGCATCTAATTCGCATTGATCCTCGACCTTTCTCAGCATGGAGGAGCAGGTAGAAAGGCTAGTGGATAAAGTATGGCGTGAGTTTACTCAGCTGCATTTGATATTTGGTAGCGCATGCATCTCCAATATCATATGCCAAACATTAAAGCTCTGCAACATGTAACTGACTACCTACGACACAGAGAAGTTTCATTCTTTACCAGAAAATACTCGCTTGATGATTGCCATCAGTGGCATTCCAGGTTCTGGAAAAACCGAACTCGCCAGCATGATGGCCAATCGTATCAACCAGCTCTACTCAGAGCAATATGCAAATAAGCCGCCCATAGCGGCGGAAATCCCTATGGACGGCTATCACCTCACACGAGCACAACTGGCTCAAATGCCGGATCCAGACTACGCTGCTGCGCGACGTGGTGCGGCTTTCACATTTGACGGCGAGAAGTTTCTGAGGCTAGTCCAGGCATTGAGGGAGCCGATAACATCGGAGACGCACATATTGTACGCTCCAAGCTTTGATCACGCGGTCAAGGATCCGGTTGATGACGATATACCCATTGCTCCTACGAGCAGGATAATATTCTTCGAGGGAAACTATCTGAGTTTGAACAAGGAACCATGGAGCTCTGCGGCGAAGCTCATGGATGAGTTATGGTTTGTTGAGGTTGATTTTGAGACTGCCCGGAAGAGGCTGATCCGGCGACATGTTCAAGCGGGCATCGCAAAGGATGAAGCTGAGGCGGACAAACGGGCGATGGAGAATGATCTCGTCAACGGACGGGAGATTGTGGATAATAGGATGGATGTTCAAGAGGTTATTACCAGTTACTATGATACCCGATGGGATAGGTGATTGCACTATCATTCCGATGGACGGACATGTTTCAGGTGTTTCGAGCATACACAACCGCTACGTACTCGAGGACTCTTCATGGCCTTTGGGACCCTGTTCATTTGCATAAGACTTACGTATTGGGAACCATAGACTACTTATTATGCCTGCCTTCAAGAATATGAAGGCGACTAACACTCACCATTCTAGACACTGAATTTAAGACTTGTAGGCAGGGCGGCTTTCCACCGTAAGGGACTCAATAGAGTCATTACATAAGGTTCACTCCCCCAGATGCTCCACCAATCGTGTCCCTGCCGTCTAACCACATCCAGGCTGTTTATATCCCCAAGCGGCTTAGTGTCGTATGGTAAGATTGGTTTTGGGCAAATTTCTCAGGGACAACCGATCGGCAGGGCAGTAAACTGTATTGGGAATCAGGGACACAAGCCGCTGCGCGAGGGTCGTTTGCCCCCTAAGATCCCGCTTTGCTTCTCCAATTGATGATGATTCTGCTTTGAGATCTTTGTCCGTTCTACCGATCGTTGTCTGTCGCTCTTTACGCAGGCATTCATTTAATTCACAGTCTTCAACATACACTCTTTTTGATAGAATCACCCAGTCGCTCTTTGTTTACAATATTGTCACTCCTTCACCTTAAGCATATTTGCTTCTACGACTCGTCACTCCCTGTCGAATAACTCGTATCGATAGCTTTCTCCGAAGTCTCGACGGTCCACCATCAAAATGTTCTTCTCGAAGGCTACTTTCGTTCTCTCTTTCCTGGCATTGGGCAACATTGTCGCTGCTGCGCAGACACCTGCCTGCCTTCTCTCGGTTGTAGGGTGCGCTTGATCCGATTCTTGAAATGTGATATGGGCAAAGGGAGCATTAGCTGATACCTCCAACAATAGAGCTCAAACAAATCCCGCCGACCTCCAGGCTGTCTGTATTACGAATGGCGATGATGTGCAGAAGCAGATTGCGGACATTTGTGGTGATAGCGAGCAAGCAGCCCTGACCTGGTTCGCTGATACCTGCGACGCTGCAGGCTACAAAGTTGGTATGTTGTCCAAGGCGCCTTGTCAAGATTCAAAATGATGAATTGGACACATCAGTAACCATACATTTTAAGATATCAAATCCACCACGACCTCTGGATCCTCTGCTACCGGCACTCCCACTAATGGCTCGACCTCGACCAACACCGGTTTCGTCACTGCTACTGCAACTGGCTCTTCTGGCTCCTCTGGCTCTGGAAGCGGCAAGTCTGGAACTTCTAGCTCCAGCGCTGCCTCGGCTTCCGACACCGTCTCAGCTGGCTCGTCTGATCGACAGGTCTCGGCAGCAGCCTTTGCAGCCGTCGTCTTCTTCGGCTTTGCTGCGGCCTTGTAGAGTTGTGATCTATAAGAATGTTCATCTGATCGACAGTTACATTGGACATTTGTGAATTGTCTATTTCATGCTTCATTTTTGTTCTGTCCATTCTAGTTCAAAGTCATGGATTGACTTTGACCTCTTTCATAGAAGTGCACGCTTATCTGTACAAACAGAGATTGTTTCCTGTCTCCTGTAAAACACACCCCGTATGATCTGATGTTTGGGTGAAGTCCGTCTGAAAGGAGTCTTATTGCATGGTATCAATAAGGTAGCTTCACGGTCACCAGTAAACAATTGCACCCTCTCTATAAATCACGTGAGTACGCTTCTGCGCTTTTTCGGCCCGCCGTAGTCCTGACAAATCAAGATTGATTACAAAGGATGCAGTATCTTCAAGGGGATACCATTTAATCCAAACACGAAAAATCGCGTTGATACCCACGAGGGGACGCGTTCGCCCTGGCGACATATCAAATACCACTGCCCCTCCGACTTCTTTTCCTCCCATGTCTCCCTTCAATCCCTTTGCATAACATCCTTCTCTGCACTTACGACTCCTTCGTTCTTTTTGTCATCCTTTAGATTCAACAGTTAGCATTTAAGTACCTTCCACACCTCGTGATATAACCTTATACCCCGTTGCACATTTGTTCCTTCGTCGCCCTCAACCTCGAGTCCTCTAATATCAGTCACAATGTTTGTCTACAAGAGAGGTAAGAATTTGATGATCCAGGTCCATATCCTTTTTACCCTCGTTCACCACAAGAAGTCTTCGACTTTCCTTGGTGAACTGGTTTCTTGCCACCGGACACCGGACTCTTGCTAACATGCAAATCTTCAGACGGACGCAAAGAACGCGTACAGTTCGACAAGATCACTGCTCGTGTATCTCGACTGTGCTATGGTCTTGATCCAGAACACGTCGATGCCGCTGCTATCACGCAGAAGGTCATCTCTGGCGTTTACCAGGGTGTCACCACTGTTGAGCTGGATAACTTGGTATGGCTTATAACCATTCAAATGATAGAAGACAGCCGCTAATTCGTCTTTTCTTTTACAGGCTGCCGAGACTGCTGCGTACATGACCGTCACTCACCCTGATTATGCCATCCTCGCTGCCCGTATAGCCGTTTCCAACCTCCACAAGCAAACCAAGAAGCAGTTTTCGCTGGTCATCTCGGATCTCTACCACTATGTCAACCCCAAGAACAAGCAACCGGCGCCAATGATCTCAAAAGAAACGTATGAAATTGTCATGAAACATGCTGATGAGCTCAACTCTGCTATTGTATACGATCGTGACTTCAACTACAACTTTTTCGGCTTCAAGACACTCGAGCGGTCCTACCTGCTGCGAATCAACGGCAAGGTTGCTGAGCGTCCCCAGCACTTGTTGATGCGTGTTGCCGTCGGCATCCACGGTGAGAATATCGAAAAGGCCATTGAGACCTATCATCTCATGTCCCAGAAATACTTCACTCATGCTTCTCCTACTCTATTCAATGCTGGTACTCCCCAGCCCCAGCTGGCGTCTTGCTTCCTCGTCGATATGAAGGAGGATAGCATTGAAGGTATCTACGACACACTCAAGACTTGTGCCATGATCTCGAAGACCGCCGGCGGTATCGGTCTTAACGTTCACCGCATCCGTGCCACAGGCTCCTACATTGCTGGCACCAACGGTTCTTCTAACGGTATTGTTCCCATGCTTCGCGTGTTCAACAACACTGCGAGATATGTCGACCAGGGAGGAAACAAGCGCCCTGGCGCTTTTGCTATTTACCTCGAGCCTTGGCACGCTGATGTCTTTGAGTTCTTGGATCTTCGCAAGAACCACGGTAAAGAGGAAGTCAGAGCCCGTGATCTATTCTACGCTCTGTGGACCCCTGATCTGTTCATGAAGCGAGTTGAGTCCAACGGTGACTGGACTCTGTTCTGTCCCAACGAAGCCCCTGGCCTGGCAGATGTCTATGGCGACGAGTTTGATGCTCTTTATGAACGGTGAGTTTGTGCCATAGCCACCAGTCCTTTGACTATGTGCTGATTGTGAAATAGATACGAGAAGGAAGGTCGTGGCCGCAAGACCATCAAGGCTCAGAAGCTTTGGTATGCTATTCTTGAGGCTCAGACCGAGACTGGCAACCCCTTTATGCTTTACAAGGATGCCTGCAACAAGAAGAGCAACCAGAAGAATCTGGGAACCATTCGCAGCTCCAATCTTTGCACGGAGATCATTGAGTACAGTGCTCCTGACGAAGTTGCCGTCTGCAACCTGGCTTCTCTCGCGCTTCCTACCTTCGTCGACGCGGCCCGTGGAGAGTATGACTTCGGCAAGCTGCACGAGGTTGTGCAGGTCTTGGTTCGCAACTTGAACAAGATCATTGACATCAACTATTACCCCGTTCCCGAGGCCAAGAAGAGCAACATGCGCCATCGCCCCATTGCTCTTGGTGTCAATGGTCTGGCTGATGCCTTCCTTGCCCTGCGTCTGCCGTTCGACTCCGCCGAGGCCAGACAGCTAAACACCCAAATCTTTGAGACCATCTATCACGGTGCCTTGACTGCTTCGTGTGAGCTGGCCAAGGAGTTTGGTCCTTATGAAACCTACGAAGGCTCCCCCGTCTCTCAAGGTATTCTTCAGTATGACATGTGGGACAGAACCCCCACGGACCTCTGGGACTGGGATGCTCTGAAGGCGAAGATTGCCCAGCACGGTGTGCGTAACAGTTTGTTGGTGGCACCGATGCCCACTGCAAGCACCAGCCAGATTCTTGGCTTCAACGAATGTTTCGAGCCCTACACCTCGAACATCTACTCTCGTCGTGTGCTTGCTGGCGAGTTCCAGGTCGTTAACCCCTGGCTTCTCAAGGATCTTGTCGACCTTGGTCTGTGGTCGGACAACATGAAGAATCGTATCATCGCGGATGGTGGTTCCGTTCAGAACATTCCCAATATCCCCGCCGACATCAAGGCTCTCTACAAGACCGTGTGGGAAATCTCCCAGCGTGGCATCCTGCAAATGGCCGCCGACCGTGGTGCTTTCATTGACCAGTCTCAGTCTCTCAACATTCACCTGAAGGAGCCTACCATGGGCAAGCTCACCAGCATGCACTTTGCTGGATGGAAGATGGGTCTGAAGACTGGCATGTACTACCTGCGTACTATGGCTGCCTCCGCTCCCATCCAGTTTACTGTTGATCAGGAGCAACTCAAGGTTGCCGACACCAATGTTGCTCGGGGCAACGCTGCCTACAAGAAGAGAGCCGTTGGGTCCACCTCCACATACTCTGCTGTTCCTCGTGCAATGAGCGCTGAGCTCAATGGTCACAGCGAGGACAGCAGCCCGCGAGCTCTTGCCACCGATGTCATCGCAAATGGGGAAACTGTGGTGAACGGCTCCCAGGAGGAAGATGGCGAGCAGGAGAGCGGCGAGCGGGAGAGCGACATTTACTCACAAAAGGTCCTTCAGTGCAGCATTGAGAACAAGGAGGCTTGTCTGATGTGCCAGGGTTAGTCGGGCTGGTTTATGGTCATTGATTGCAGGCGCTGAGGCGCTTTTATTTGGTACAGTTTCTGGTGTATTTATATTATGAGCTTGATGGTCTTTTCTTATGTTCGCTTTTCTGGCAATACTGGCAACTTTTCATGTTACTCTTCATATGCTGTTTTGTTTGGAGGAAAGGGTTTGCGTGTACTTAGATCGTGGCCCGTCAATAGTTTACGATGCAGTATGTCGTCGTGTTCGACTTTGATGAATAGGAATGAGCTTTTTCCGAGTCCACGACAAACTCTTTCCTGCCTTGTCCTCCAATTCTTGAGTAATGATGTGTCAAAGATGGAGTGGGTCAGCGAGGATGGGATGCTCGGAGTATGAAGTGGAAGCATTTTGCAACCAATCGTGCAACAGCCACTAAGGGTAGACTGGGTCTACGGAGTCTGAGACCTCATGAATCTTGAATCTTGGTCGATTTAATTAAGAGCTGCAGGGACGAGTGTCTAGACTTGACGATAGACCGTCTAGATTGAGGTCAAGGCTCATCAGTCTTGCCAATCCAGTAACAGTTGCCACAGACGAACAGATCCACACGGTGAAGAGTTTTTAGTTTTCAACCTTTCAATGATGGAGAATAAATATTTCTAATGGATGTGGAGATTTGCTTTCTTTCTTTCTTGTTCTCTGTTCTTTGATGAGGGGGACATGGCAATGATGGCACATCATGGAGGGTCAGACCATTTCCCTTCTTTGTAGAAGGTAGTCTGCCTATCGACAGTTCCCGGTCAACGTCCGACGGTCCGACAGTCCCGCCAGGGAATTGAATAGTTTATTGGACAGTCGGGAACTACAAAGTTCTGTTGTCAATTCTTGATTCTAGATTCTGAATGCCACCAGTCGAAAAGATGTAGTAAGGATGACGATGAGTCTGCAAAGTTTGACCTGTTCATCGGTGACATCCGCAAATCATGATGGTTCCTCTGTGTTGTTGTCTCAATTGTCAGTGGTAGCTGGTGTGGCCGTGTGGGACTGGTGTGCCTGGGTGGCGTGCACAGTAGTGTTTCGTACCTGACCAGTACCTTGTGCAGGGACCACCGAAGAACACATGTCAGACATTCAGAGAGTGGTCAGATACAAGTCGGATCTTCCTGTCGTTGGTTCTGGTAATTGCCTCGTTACGAGTTGTCGCCTTCACATCCCTGACCCCTGGCGGCGGAGATTGAGACTCTTCTTTCAAGAGATCAACTCTAGTTGTGCAAAAGAATAGTCTCTTGTCCATCCAACTTCAAGGAGTTACAGATTTCATTCATTTTAAGACACAAAGGCATCAAAGACAGCCTTCCATGTTTCAAACCTGTGGAAAATGAGTGTGGCTGAGGCCAAGGCGCATCCAGTTCAGGCACCAAAGAGCAGGCTCTGTTAGCGGAAAAAGAAGGCGACAAACAAAAGAAATTAGTTGACACAATCAGCCAATCATGAATGGTACTCCCGCCACTTCTAGCTTTATTAGGCTTAGAGTTAAAGAGAGTTAACACTAGGCAGGGGTGCCTCACCGGCGCTTTCCCATTGAACCAATCAGGCAATTGCTCTCAAATTTCCGACGCCTCCGATTCAGGTACCCGCTCCTCCTGAAATTTCTGTCCCCAATCTCACGTCATTCTGGCATCGGATTGGTGAGCGTTGACAGATCAGAAAGCATCCGGCGATGTGTTGGTCGGCAGTGTCAGGTACCATCGGTTAGCTGGACTATTTGCCTGATGTCCCAAGGGTGCAAGCTCTCCCCAATGACCAACAACCAGAGCAACACATTGCTGGGAAACGGCCCGGCCCAAGAATGCTGGCAACCGCTTCATGGTATCTCACCTCCAAGTCTCCAACAGTGAGGACTGGGAGGGGAGGGGGAGAACGGTGGGTGGGACCAGACGACCCTAAAAAGCAGTCTGATTTGTCCAGCAAAGCCCACCACACATTGCAGACAGGTTGTGATCCATGGGTTCATCCCATGCTGGCCAGTATCCAATATCCATGGATTTACTGACCCACTGGGTCTGCGTGTAATAATAGAAGTAATTTCTGTAATGAGAGTGTATTATGACTATTCATGCCTGTTTGGGCTGTATCTCATTTTCACTTACCATACTGTGAGTTAGTGAGAGGCTAACAATGAACCTGCCCTACCCTGTTCTGGTTAGACTCACACTGTTGGGAGAGTCTCGACTCTCGACGGGTGGAAGACTTGACTCCTGGTCCATTCCCTGGCGGATTCTCTTAAATACCTTTTTGCTCCCTTCGCCGCCGTATACTCTCTCTTTCTCCCCTTCGTTTACCACCACAGTCTTTCCCTTTGACAGCTTCCTGTCGTTCCTTCATTCCAGTCTCCAGCCTTCTCTTGGAGCCTCAGTCAATACTTCAAACTGCTGCGCAGTCCATTCCCTCCTTCACTCAATTGATCTATCAAAATCCCTGTCGATCAATCCGACAAACCACCTTCTCTGCAAACGCACACTCGCGTTGAATCACTCGATTTCAATAACATACTCGCAATGGCTCCCCTCTTCAAGTCCCTTGCGCTCGCTAGCGCTCTTTTCGCTGCCATCAGCTTGGCCGCCCCTGTCGACCTGAACAAACGTGACAAAGTCGTGGTGTGGGAAACGGTCACCACTGTCGTCTGGACCACCGTTGATGTGACCACTACCATCTACCCTACTTCGAATGCCCCGACTCCCACTCCCGCTGTCGCGGAGCCTACCACGACCCCGGCACCTGCTCCGGAGCAGCCCAAGCCGATCGTCGCCTCTGAGCAGCCCCAGCCCCAGGTCCCTGAGCCTCAGCCCGCTTCTACCGCTCCTGCCGCTCAGCCCACTCAGCCTGTCGCCGCCGCTGTTGCTGCGCCCGCCCCTGAAGAGCCTACTTCTCAGCCAGCTCCTCAACCAGCTCCCGAGCCATCTCCCCAACCTGCTCCCCAAGCAGCTCCTCAGCCCGCCCCGCCAACCGCTAACAGCGGCAGCAGCAGCACTAGCAGTGGATACACCGGCAGCTGCTCCAAGGAGTCCCCCTGCGTTGGCCAGCTCACCTACTACGACACGGCTACCTCCGCCAGCGCCCCCAGCAGCTGCGGTATGACCAACGACGGATTTACCGAGAACGTGGTCGCGCTTCCAGTGGGCATCATGACTGATGCTGACTGCGGCAAGACCGTGACCATCACCTACAACGGTGTCACCGCGACCGGTACCGTCGTGGACAAGTGCATGGGCTGTGACCCCGCCTCTGCCGATATCTCCCGGCACTTCTTCGGCGAGCTGGCTGATTTGGGCGCGGGCCGTCTTCACGGCGTGTCGTGGTACATCAACTAAGCGTTGATCGCTTCTTGAATTAAAGGACTGTAGCGTTCCGACTTCGGACTCCTCGTTTTCTTAGACTTATCTTCTTCCGCTCGTTCTTTCAACCTTTTTACACCAAAACGAATCTACGGGCCCGGTTGGCCTCGTGGATCGATTTATCTTCATGTTCATACACGGTTATCTTCTCAAGAGCCAAATGTTTTTTTCTTCTTCATGCTGCAATGAAACAAACGAGGAAGCAGCAAATCCGAAGCACGCAATCGCTTGTATTCCGGCCAGCTCGGGATGGCGACTGCAGTCCTTTGTCCTTTTTTCTCTACGACGACTACGATCAGATCAACGGACGGGAAACACACACAGACACGGGAGGTCTAGGCGCAACAGGTTGCGATACGATTGGACGAGAATCAGGAAATTCCGTCCATCATCATATCCAACGAACGGCAGTTTATTCTTAGATTGGGACTAGTTTTTACCGTATACGAACAATGATAGAAAAGTTTGTTCTTTCCATTACTCCGTAGTTTAGGCAGCAGCTTTTCAACTTCCCTCTAGTTTTTAGGCCTATTGTAGGTTGTTCCGAGGTCGAGGAGATACGACTAATGTCTTAGTCTCGTTCTACTTGCAGTCACAGCCACTTGTATTATTGATCGTCAGGGGCATGATCACCATGTCTAACCTGACGATCACGTCTCCTTTTCGTCCTCCGTCTGTACAGAGTAGATACCAGACTAACGCTCCGCGAAGTTATATGTAATAGACAACGGATTAGATATACAGTTCCGCCCGCTGCAAAAGCAACCCCTGCAAGTCATCCGTCTCCCGTATCACGGCGGCCAACACCCTCGCCAGCCCGGCCTCCTCGCACTGCGGCCGAGCCGACTGCATGTGCCTCTGCCTCTGCGGGCCAGATGCAGCACCGCCTAGGTGCAGGCCGTCGCCGTCGCCGTCGCGCTTGGTAATGGACAGGGTGCCGCGCACACAGCCGTACTGGGCATCAGCCGCGCGCAGCGAGCAGATCTGGTCGCGTGCGCACTGCGCGTTGCATTCGGGGACGTTGAACCCGCGGGTGGTGCGCGCCCACCACGCCTGGAAGACGGTGTTGTCTGTTTCCATGAGGGCCGTGACGTTGTGCCAGAAGGCCGGGGTGAGTTCTGCGGTTGGGTCGGTGAGGGGCGGGGTGAGGAGGGAGCCGTAGGTTTGCTTGGCGGAGTAGTATTTGGTCCATACCGGGGTGGTTTCCGGGGAAGTGGAAGTGGAGATGTTGGCGGTGTAGACGGCGTAGTCCAGCACGGCATAGGTTACCGGGTCGATGTCGTAGATGCGAAAGGCCGGGGGCCCCGAGGTCGGGGTCAGCGAGGGGGTGATGTACCCCACGGCGGAGGCGGAGTCCGCGCTTGGATGCGCCGGGTCGTCGTAGGAGACCTGGAAGAGGTCGGTGTGCGTGTGGCCGAAGAACAGGGCGGCGATGGTCGCGTCGTACCGCTGGATGATCTGGTCGAGGTAGTGCGAGTAGTCGCGGAGGGTGTCGGCGGCGCCCGTGGGGATGTGCGCGATGAGCCAGACGCGCTGGCCCGCCGTCTCAGCGGCCTGCAGCTCGGCGATGAGCCAGGCCAGTTGCCCGTTCGGATCGTACTCCATCGGTTCCTGGTAAGCGTAGAAGTTATACGTGTAGTAGAAGACGCTGTTGTACGAGATGATGCGCAGCTTGCCTCCCGGGTGGATGGCCGAGTATGATCCGAACTGCTGGGTGTCGCGCACAACGGGCGCCGACAGCGGAGCGCCCACCAGGTTCGTCCAGTCTTCGGCCAGGGCGTCGTAGGCCCATTGCGGGTCGTGGGAGACGGGGATACGCTCGGAGGGGAAGAGGTTGACGGGCGCGGTGTCGTGGTTGCCCAGTGCGGCGTAGACAAGGCCCAGTTGGTCCAGGAGGCTGTACGTCGCATTGAGATCGTGAAGTACTTCGGTCCGGTTCACCGACCAGACATCGTGGGGGACCACGTCCCCGGTGTAAATGGAAAAGGCCGGGTCCATGGCGGCGATGGCCGCCATCATGCTCTCCTCGAGCCGAAGCGGCGGGTCGCATTTGGGATGACCGTACGGACCACAGGGAGACGGGGTCTTTCCGGGGGCGTCATCCTCGGTATACACACGGCAGCAGATCGGTTTCGAGCATGCGTAGTTGGCGCCAGTCTCGTAGGCGCGATCCACGTGCGTGTCGCTGATATGGGCGACCCGGATCGGAGGCTGTCCACTCGGAGGGGGGCGCTGCGTCGAGGGTCTGGGAACAGGAAAGGAGATGTTGTACGGTCGAACCTCGGGATAGTCGCAGAGGCCGACCATCTGCGAACAGAACGATTTTGAGGTATGCGAGCCCACTTTGAGCTGCTTGAGGACGTAATATGCGGCGGGGCCTTCAGCTTCGATGATACCAGCGCAGACGTCGGGGTCCTCCACCTAACAGACGGTCAGGTTTTGGGGTTAAAGACTCGTCGGCTATTCTTGACAATGACATACTTTGGCCAGGTTGCACACGTCGGTCAGCACATTGATCAAGACATCTGGTCCGAGACCAGCGACCAGCTTGAGAGTTCCCAAAAGTCCCTGTCACAGATCAATCACTGTCCTCCGTTCTCGAGGCCTTGATTGAGAACAAACCTCGCAGCCAGCACAGGTGATAGTCTCTTTGATTTCATCCCAGATCGTGTTAACCCAGTTCTCGCCAGAGGCGCCTTGGATGGTAGCCAGTGAGGCGAGAGCAGTAACAACAGTGATCAATCGCATTCTGATTCAAGCTGTCCTGGAGCTAGCCTGATTACCCAAGCGCGGTTCCCTGCTTACGACAAGAGACGTGAGCTGAGCAGGCCATGATCTTATAGATGGATCTCAATCCAGGTGGAGCATCGCTGACCAGCGTTTCTGCACAAAGTCGTCCACAGAATCTGCGGACCGACGGAATCCGACACAGATCATAGCTGCAAAGTGCGCAATGGTTACATCGACAAGGCTTGGTTCCCTCGGAGGTAGAGAGTCGATTGCGCTGGCAAGTCGAAATTGATAGCAGCGGAGCACCCATGTGATGGAAACAACAGGCGGGGGAAAGATACAGTCTCCACTTCAGAGTCGCATTCATCGCAGAACATGACTAACAGTAATCAGATGCCTATCTCGACTTGCAATGTTTCGGGAAGAAGAGGGGAAGTACCTGCAAGTGGTGATGATGGAATGGACATATCGTCCGAGCGATCGATGTGTGGTCTTTGAGAAAATGTCCGCCATCAACAGACAGATCACAGGCACTTGTCCAATGAGACACAGATATGCTGATGAGAGAGGTTTCAGGTGATATTGATCCAAACACTGAACAATAAAATCGATTCAATAACGGTCCTTGAGTCTTGAAGATACCCAACTGACTTTTAAGGCATCAAGGCGACTCACCTACTCAATGTAACTGATCCATATTCTTGACGATGAGCGCCCGAAAGTCGACCCTCGTCTAATCTTGCAATTGGGCTTCTAAGACTACCCCTGAGTTCGCAGAGGTTACTTCAATAATCTGCAAGGGAGTGTTTTCCGTAGCGCAGCCAAGTTAGCCAACCCAACAGGATGGTCCGGATTGACGGAAGGATCTTCCCCTGGAACAAGAAGACAAATAGTATCAAAGCTTTCTCGTCCTCGAGTCAGGTTGATGACCCTGTGGCTCATGGAGCATGGACGAGTAACAATGACAGAGGCGTTCGCTTCCATAACACTTGAGCAGTCAAACTTCAACGGCGCCACGGATGGGGAAACTCCGGAAAAGGCCGCATGAGATATTTTGACAGAAAAGCATAACCGGGGTAGGCTAGTTCAGGATAGTCTGAATGACGGTTGGAGATGAAGCCTTTGAAGGTTTCGAAGGATCTGAGACATTGGCTTATGATTACGTCGGGTGGTACGAATCTTTCCATTACCATTTGCCATATTTGGCGATATGACAAGCAAAGCCGGCAGACAAGTGGTATTATTCTGGTAACATGGTCAGCATAGTTTGACCAGGAGTAGAGTACTCCTCCTGAGTAATTCATACGAGAAATGATCAATGCTCATGATAAATAATGCTGCACAGACTACAAAGTATGCGGCTCACATTCCGATGATCGCGCGTCCAAGATTTCCTCTTCCCTTTCCCTGCATGCCCAGAAATATCTGTGATCCTGCTCGGCTGTTCTCCGTCACGCTGGTAAACATCAAGAATCCAGTGTTTTTCTCTATTTGTCTCGGGGATATCATTAATAGCATCAATTTAGATATATAGACTGTTATATTATTTGGTCTCTTATAAGTTATTATCCCTCATTTCCTTTCATACATACAGTTCTGTCGACCCACGCGAGCCACACAAATAAAGTTGGAGGACACCAAATACTACAGTAACTTTCTCCGCTTTGAGGAAAACGCTCTTTTCCCCCTCACATCCCCAGAATATTTTCCTCTCTCCACTGTCGCTCTCTTTTTCCTCATCTCTCAATCTCTCATATTTCGATCTTTCGGTCTCTTCATATCCTATCTCTTATTATTCTCATTCCAACCCCGTCCAATTCCTCTTTTCATCTTTCCTCGACGTCTCCGTCCCGTCCGCTTCTTCTCCGCCCTTCCTTTGGACCCGTGACCACTTTAAAGTTACTAAATTATACGCTCTTCGCCGTCTTCGCTGCCATCAACTGCTGGCCAGTCGTCCTGCTTTCCCCCTTCCGAACTTGCGATTCGGTGACAATGGGGTCGTTCCGCAGTCGACTCTCGAATATACATCGTCCGTCTGGGGCTTAATTCTATAGATCGCCTTTGAGCGGGTCTAACGCCTTCGTGGTTGGTCTGGGGTCCGGAGGGCAGAGAACAGGCTTCAAGTGGTCTGTGCGTGTTCGCCAACATGGCGGATCGCAGACCAGAGGTCCTGGTCGTCTCCATCATATTTTTCGCTCTTGCGACTGTCTTTGTAGCTCTGCGATTCGTGTCGCGGATTTTCGTCGTGCGGAGGGTTGGCCTGCATGACTATCTGATGCTACTGGCTTGGGTATGTTGCGGACTTGACGACTTCTTGGCCGTATGAAAAAAAAGCTAATCATCCTCAGTTGATCGACTTTGGCTTCTCCTTCTCGCTCTTCTACGCGACCAGCAAGGGTCTGGGTCTTCACGAGTATGATATCCCAATCAGCAATCGACCTGGTCTCAACCGCGCCGACTATGCCTTTACCGTCCTCTACGTGCGTATTTGATGCCTCAGAATGCATGAATAGCTATTGTTGACACCATACCCTAGAATCCCGCGTTGATGGCCGTCAAAACTTCCATCCTCGTCTTCTACCTGACCTTGACCAAGGGCGAAAAGGTCTTTCGCTGGGCCAATTACGTGACTCTCTTTGCCGTCAATGCCGCTGGCTTGGCCCTCACTCTCGTCAATGTCTTTCAATGTCATCCGGTAGCAGCTGCGTTCACGTATCCCTTGCCGCCGACTGCGCATTGTATCGATATCCTCACTTTATACCTTTCTTCCTCGCCGGTGAACATCATTACCGATTTGGCCATCTTGTTCATCCCAAACCCCATTTTAACGCAGATGCGCCTTCCTCGAAAACAGAAAATTATCCTCGTCGTCACCTTTAGCTTCGGTTTCTTCGTGGCCGTGGTCGATGTGATCCGAATCGTCTACATCCAGGATGCAGCCACATCCCGTCAAATCGCGGTCAAAGATCTCCATTATCAATCTGCCACGGGCGACGACTTTAGCTGTAGGACTTCCAATCTATCCACCGGTTCCCGTATGATCACTGACGGCGCATCTAGGGTACGCATCTCTCTCGTTCATGTGGTCAGTTGTCGAAGTCAATGTGTCTGTGATGTGCGCGTGTGTGCCCAGTCTGAAGCCCCTTGTGGCTCGTCTCATCCCGAAGTTGATTAGGGACACGGACGAGAACACTCACAAGACGGGTGATCTGAATCATTATCGTTCTCCGTCGATTGAGCCTCCTGCCACCGTGTCTATGGCTGTCCCTGTCAATATACCGCCATCGTCTTCGCAATCCGGCAGCACCCGGAATAAAGCATCACGGTCAGGAAGCCATAGCAGTGGTAGTGTCGCTGACGGCCGAGGAACGCAGTCGGTGCCCATGGACATGCTGGAGTTCTTGACGTCTCCCGAATTGGCTCGTCACGATGCAGAAGCCAATACAGCTACCCTGACCAGCACGTCTTCTCCGCACAGTATCACGTTCTTCGACTTTGTGAACATGAATAACCCGCCAAGCATGCTCAAGTTGACAAACAAAGAATCCATTGCTCCGAACGCACTGACGACCATCCTTTTCTTCATGTGGGGCTTCGCGTATGGGCTACTGGACATCTTGAACTCTCAATTTCAGCAGATCGTCCGCTTGGACTCGTGGCGCTCCATGGGTCTTCATGCTGTATACTTTGGTGGGTACTTGGTGGGTCCACCGCTGGTAGGTCGAACTGTGCTGAAGCGATGGGGGTTCAAGTCGACATTTATAACGGGCCTATGTATATACGCGTGTGGGACGCTCATCTTCTGGCCCTCGGCCGTGTTGACCTCGTATTCTGCTTTTACAGTCTCGAATTTCATCGTAGGCTTCGGCCTCGCTGTGTTGGAGACGGCCGCCAATCCGTTCATTGCTCTGTGCGGGCCGCTGGAGAACTCGGAAATCCGTCTCAATATCTCGCAGGGTGTGCAGGCCATTGGAAGCGTTGTTTCGCCTCTGCTGGCCAAAAGAGTCTTGTTCAAAAGTGTCACCGATGTGGGATCGCTGGTCGACGTCCAATGGACCTACTTGGGGATCGCTCTGTTCGACGTTCTCCTGGCCGTGGCCTTTTACTATCTGCCCATCCCCGAGGCGTCCGATGAAGATTTGGAGGAACTGGCCAACCGTCGTCGGGAGGATAATATGACCAAAGTGCTGGGAGTGCCTGTGGTTTGGTTGACCCTTGGCCTTGGGGTGTTTTCCCAATTCTTCTATGTGGCCGGCCAGGAAGTCCTTTCGCAGAGTTTCGACACCTTTGTCAATGCTGCGAATCCAGAGTAAGAATCCCTCCGCTGCATTTGATGACCAGCCAGACCGCTACCAGTCAGACCGCTAACTCAGTTGTAGCTCCAGCCTGGGCGCTTTCGAATACTTGACGATCGGACACACCGTCTTTGCGGTCGGACGGTTTGTAACCGCCTTCCTGCAGTGGTTTCTGAAACCACGATGGGTGCTGATGCTCTCGTACATTGGTATGATTGTGTTTTCAGTGCTATGCATGAAGACAACCGGCTCCACGGCGGTGGCCATGAGTCTGATGGTCT
The DNA here is from genome assembly GCA_014281905.1 of Aspergillus hiratsukae. Classification (NCBI taxonomy): domain Eukaryota; kingdom Fungi; phylum Ascomycota; class Eurotiomycetes; order Eurotiales; family Aspergillaceae; genus Aspergillus; species Aspergillus hiratsukae. Next base: position 229,236 of record JACBAD010002125.1, read on the forward strand.
ACCTCTTTGAGAGCGGCGCATTTAGCACCATTTTCGCACTGTCGCTCCGTGGCACCGCCCGTCATACGAAAACGGCCGCTTCGCTACTGGCCACGGCCATCAGCGGTGGGGTTTACTTCCCCTTCGCGCAGTACGCCGCCCAGCTTGCGGGGGGTGTCTCCTACTCGTACAGCGTTCTTGTTGCTCTTTTCTGCGCCGGCGCTATCTTTCCCTTGTACTTGAATCTTGTCCCTGCCGCCATGAAGCAGGTCGACCCGGTCCCCAACGAGTATCTCCGCCGTCACCACCGGCGTCGTCGTAACCACACGGCCCCGAACAACACCCTCTCTCCGGTTCCCCGCGCGAAAGATAACCCGTCAGTTGGCGGGGTCTTGTCCCGCCGTCGCAGCGTGCTGACCGACCCACTTCCTACCATCGACCTCCCAGAAACATATTCTCTGGTGTCGACAAAGTCGAACCCGGAGAGAAATAAGCTTCGAAAGAAGCAGTCATCATCGTCGTCATTATCCAGGCGCGGCGGCGGGCTGATGCACGACCTCGCCCCGTGGCCGGAATCATGACCCTGTATATTTTCATCCTATCTTGGTATACCCGCATGATACCCAATTTTGGTGCAGGAAATCTACGATCTTGTTTAATTTTTTTGAGCATTTAGCGACGGTGTTCCTAGTGACGGGCTACCATATTCACGAGTATATATTCGATCCGTGAGATCTGTACTTTGAGCTTTGACAGTACCTGTTCACCAGGTAGATGAGGGATGGCCTGGTACCTGAACGATCACTAACTATATTTACTTAATCTATTCAGATACCAACGTAATGATATTCATGTCTTCAACCAGCTTGTAGCTCTAGATCCTTCATCTGAGAATCCCTCAACGCCGAACCCACCAAGTCCACTGATGATCCACAGTGCGTAAGGTACCATGCACGTATGGTTTCAGAATGTAAGGGAATCCACGCTGTAATCCTGGAGGAATTTACAGAACCACATGTTTACTCCTAAAAAAGTTGCAAGAACATAGGAACATGTATACAGTTGTAAACTAGGAAATCACCAGAAACACAAGTACCTAAGGTACCATCAACAAACTCCAACCCTCGAAGTGCTAAGAAACAAGATTCCATTGGCTCAACCCTCTCAATCTAATCAAACCCCCGGACAAATAACATCTCAGAGCAGCCATATGCAAAGTCCCGGGACGAATCTAGCCCTTTGATCCCTGTCCAATCATGTCCTGAGAATGGCCTTTACTCTAAGATGCTAGTCCTGGACCTACGTTTCCAGCTGCCCCGGACGAGGTATCCGTAGGTACTAGGTGCAATGGGATTATCTGAACTAGAACTACTACTCAGATGCAGTCCACATCTTCTACGGAAGGAAGGTCGTCAACAATGAACCAATGGGTGGTGATAGCTAGAGCCTAATTGAGTGTGGGTTGCCCGCAATTGGCATAACTACAAGTCATGACACTATTTCTAGTATGAGCATGTCATCGACAGACTACCAGTGTATGCCATCTCTTGATCTCTCAAAGTTGAAGAACGAGGAAGATAATTCCGAACAAGTCAGAACCTTCACTTACAAGAATGGTCAAGCGCCCTGAAAGGCCTACTGTAGTGGGGATCAATGAGGCATCGGCATACTCCGTACTCCGGAGAGGTCTTCACTCTTCAGCTGGTAGGTAATATGATATTATGCTGTATGCTGTATTTTCGCCGGTGCGTCGAATCTCAGGATACCTTAGAGTACGCTTTAGACGGGTAAATTCTGCACCTAGACGGGTAATGGGTAAGGTAACTGGCCCTGCGATTCTGATTACGTAGAGGTAAGGTACTCCGTATTGCGTAAGTTGCAGAGAGTTTGCAAACCTAGGTACAAACCTACAACCTAGTCAACTTTGAGTAACTGCAATACCACCACTGTATTGGGTCGTTAACTGCTGGACCCGCCGTTCAGCTACGCCACTCAACTTCTGCCATTACATTTCTGTGCTATTAATATTGTAAACTCACATACCCCTAAGTTCCTAACCATGGAGCAGTGAGATAGTGTCCAAGTTGCCAGATGCACAGTCCAATATATTGGATACCATTGACCAATGCCAGAACTATGTACACAGTGAATCTCTCGTGCACTGATGATGGTTACATCCAAGCAGGTATTCAGTCGAAATTCTGCCCAGAACCCAAGTGGGTAACCAAAACCCGAGTGACTCTTGATAGCCCTACCACTATCATTCTTCTCCACCAGCAACCAAGGAACTGACCGAGCCCAGCTTCAAGCCGTACCGTGCGGTCCCTTCGGGGGTCGTAATCACGGATACCGAGACAAACCGGTGGGGTTGCAGGTCGAGGGGTAACCCGTGGGCCGTAAACCGATGGACAGCCCTGAAAACTTCAACAATAGTAAGGTAGTTCCCTAATTCTTCTCCCAGATCCAGGCATCCAAACGGTTCGCCCTAAAGGTATGGACCCCTGGCTCAGGGGTCCCGGGGAATTCCCCGGCCACGGCCTTACCAATTGGGCTGTAAGTTTGATTCTGAAGTCCCTTTTGTGTTCTCCAAAGACAGTCTGGCTCGACCTAATTACATAGAAATATTCGATAATCGGTTGCCTCGATAGTTGGCGAGCGTGCCAACAGGGAACAAACCCAGAGGCGTGAAGCCACCTCACATCTCAATGTTACTTTCTTTCCAGACATCTGGAGTGTCCTTTCACAAGAATGATGCAATGACTGCAAAGTAGCGTAGCGAAGCACAATTGCGCTCAAGATAAATGTATGATCAGTGTGCGACCATCTCCTGGCGGGGTTCAACTTCACTCCATCGAACGAGTATGTTGTGCATAATATAACACCTTTTGAATGGTAATAATCGGACATTATAACCGACGTTACCCTCTGGAGCTTCGAGGACGCGACGTATGTGAACAGGAATCTCGGAGAGCATCAGGAGCACGGGGTCCAACCATCCAATCTTCCATTGCAAGCCACTCGCTCCAGCTTCTCTCCGCGGCCTCGATCTCGGAATCTAGAGTTCCTTGCAGGGGCCGCAGGAAGGGAATCGTCTCCAAAGGAGGCATATCGTAATCTCTCTTAACGGCAGCCCAGCCGCCGCTCTTCGCAGCGAAGAGATAGTTGCGACGTTCCTGTTCGTGGAGTTGTCCAACGCCTGCGGTCCAGTCGTCGCCGAAGAAACCTTGAAGGACCCCAGGAGAATCCATGCCCGTGGCTACTAGACGTCGAATATAGGGGATGAGTGAAACAGAGCGAGGCGGATGCGAGGATGACTCGGAGGTTGAAGACGTCTGTCCTGCAGAAGGTGATGACGCATTGCTAGAAGAGCTGGAGACAGGGTGCGGTATTCGTTGGAAGGGTAGAAGAATGTTCAAAAACGCGCACAGTGCTTGAACAGTGACACTATGTTGTGCATGGTCTAGGAAGTACCGCTGACAGCTCTGATACTGGGGGTACCACTCGAAGATATCCAAGGTGCCATGCGCAGCTCCCTGGAACAACCCAGAGAGTTCATTTATCGTGGCGGGATCGAATTGCTGAGCGGAGTCCATTTTGGCTCCAGCCGAGGGAGTTGACTGATCGGAGGGATTTCTGTGTAGAGAGAACCCGACTTAGCTCTAGGTCCTCATCTAGCCATTGGCCTGGTGGTTTTCGAAACGAAGGGAATGCAATAAGCTTCCACTGGTCATGGTCTTTGCGCTTTCGAGCAGTCCAGAAAACGCTCGGCTGGACGTACCGCAGAGGGAAGAACAAACGAGGGGAGAATTACTTATTCACCAAGACACTCCTACCTCGGCGGATCAGGAGAGTCACCCTTCGTCGAGGAGACGGAGAGGGGGCAGATGGAGAGCGGAACAGGTTTCTAATGGCAAAACCTAGGCTTCTACCAGGGCGGGAATCGTTCTCGGACATCTGCTAAGTGTGCTCCATCTAGAGACAAGACGATCTCTAATTTTATACCATGTAATGTCGTCGAACCGAGATTATCGAAAATCGAGTGTGTAGCGGGGAATCAGAGCCGACAATGCTTCGGGGAGGACAAACCCATCGAGGACAGGAACCGGAATCGACTATAAGTACATGTCGAGCAACGGATCGTTGCAACGAGGAGACCAGGAAAGAGAGGAGAGAAGAAGAAATTGATGACAAAAGGAGGTTGCGTGGGAAAAAGGAAGGGGAACTGGGACTGGAACTCGGACTTGTATAGGTAACTAAGAGCTGGAACGGGTCTCCCCGATCAAGCAATTAGGACTGTTTATTCAAGGTCCTAATATAGAACAATGTGTCCCTAAAATACTATTCGACCATGGAAGTAGCTATCATTTCCAACGAATCCATCGTTCCTTGCCTTTCCCCCAATTACCTCTCCACCTTGGCCCTTGGAGTAATTAGAATTTTTCTCGAAAAAATGACAGGCCATAGCTGACAAGGAGAAAACAACAGACGGCAGTTACAGTAAGCGATTCGGATCTGAAGCCATCGGAACGATACAATGGCCCATTGGACGTGGAGGCTCAGATCGATGCAAATCGAATCAACGGATGCAGATGGGCGTGACTAGTGGCGAAAAGCCATGTCCGTCGCGTGTCCTCACTCCTCTCTCTCCTGCTGGTGGATCCTTACAACTTGGCCAGATCAGAAATGAAACATCTCTCTCCAGCATCTAGGAGTGACCATAAGGAGGAATTTCTATGTTCAGACCAGATCAATTGGACCAAATTGGGTTCACTACCTAAGGTATGGTTGATTTTTCCGACTTGTTTTCTCACATGCTGGTTGGGTTGGGTTGTGGCTCCTCTTTTGCAAAGTTTTTGGGCTGGTAACCTGGTAATACCAAACTTACACCCACAGGGAAGGTCCCTGTACCTGAACCCGTCTTCAACCTCAGGTACTCCATACTTACTTCCCATTGGAGGGAAAGTGGATACTTACCAGGCACTCGACGGCCGCTGTTTCTAAAGCACCTCCAGCCTCCAAGATCTGAGATCGTCCAATCTAATCGATTCTATTTCAACTCTTCAATAACCTTGACGAGTATCAACTTCACTTGTCCATGATGGTTCCAGGTTCTTTCTATTGGGTCCTTGAAAGCCTACCAGCCATTGGGCATGCGGAAGGCCCTGGTACTTCTCGAGACGCAATCAGCGGTGAGCATCTCAATATCGCATCTGTCTACTCGACCGACTCAAGGACTTCTACCTCTCGCCATATATCAGGGCTGAACCGAATGACACATCTATTCTCAGCTCTCTGTCGGACTCGGGATTCGCCACGCTCTGCATGACCCCCAGTCTCCCACAATGGCCAGGCCAGAAAAGAGTACCTGCAATGGATGTTGCCTCGAGCCTATGATAACAATTTGTCGTTGTCCATCACCATCACAGCCAGTCGATCAATTACACGCATTCGCTGTCGTACTTCTGACAGTGACACCTTTATGCCAGTTACAAGACCACACATTCATATGCCTAACAACATGAAGTGATCACAAAGGTAAAGGATGAGCGGTCAGGGCGAGACTATCCCCCGCGATGTCTACGATGCAAGTAAGATGCGCCAAGCCGGAAATGTCTTTTCGACAGAGGTTTGGCCCTGTGGTGGTGCAAAGTAGCTTCTATATAATGGTTCTAGCTATGGTCCAGTCCCCGAGGGTGGGATGTGATGTGGCTATGCTTCTTGGGATATCGGTGACAATGTTTACTAAGGTTTGAAAGCCCTGTTTTATACCATAACAGGCATACTGTGCGAATTGTTCTAGAGCCTGGATGCCTGCCAATCTATTGTGCAGGAAAAGGCGATATGCAGGGCTACCGTTGTTGTAGAACGCAATCCACTATTATACTAGTAAACCATACTTGAGATGTTTCAGACGATCAAACCGAGCGATTCGTTGAGTATGCACGAACCCCAATAGTGGGCCATAGGCTGCGCCGCGATTCCAGGAATCTACCTGCATGAAATGATCCCTAGACTCATTCTACTGACTAGTGAGTACTGGCAGTCTGGGACTCTGCACTCTGGGTTGTTTGAGGGAAAGACGGATATAGTCTATCTATTTTGATGAATTCTAAAGACCTTATCGATAGTAGATTCGATCAACAACAGCATGGTCGCTGGACGTAATATATTTCATGCGGTTGTTTGCAAATTACAGCTACTATGATACCGTACCTGAGATTTATTACCGGAGTCCCCCGTCAACTGTCCGCCCGAACCACGGTCTTCCTTCTCACTAGAGAAGTTTGATAGGTACCTGATCGAGGACCATTGAACCTTGCACCATAACAATGTGTTTACTAAGCGGAATTGTCATTCAGTTTAAATCCTCTCAACTCCGTGTTGAACTGTTGATGTATCCCAAATCGGGCTCGGAGAACACCGCTAAGGACGCCACAGGATCTGCGATATGACGACTCAGCCACAGATCATGGCTCGCGAATGTGGCTGGTGCATCTTGCAAGTAAGTCCACTTATCTAGACAAAAAAAATGGTTGGACGATGTACTCCTTAGTCTGCGGAGTAGGGAGTACGTATCCATAGCTGTGGTACTATCCAACAACCCTGATGAACCATCCCTGCAAGAATGTTGCACGGAGCTGTGATTGAGCAGCAGAAGTAAACACTACACACTCAGCTTGTCCACTGCAACCTAGGTCCACTGACCATGACTCAATTGGCCTATCAGGAGAGTCGTTTCCTTGTACTGTATGTGGACAGGTTGGAACAGGGATTTGGTCAAATGGATTCGCCACCCTGTACCTGGTCGATAAACAATTGAGCAATGAGATTGGCGTATATCGAGGTCTCAGCTTGGATCGCTCCTTACTGAGTGAGGGGAGAGAGGGATAGGATCATAGGAGGATCGACAGGATTATCTCGTCTGCGTACAGCGTGAGGGCTGAGACTGTAGATGCTGTCGGTTACTCAGTGTGTCTATGACGATATGATAGGTCTCATTATTGCCTAGGATCGTCAATGATTGTCAGTCTGCATGCTGCTCGTTCTGGCTCGCATGGCAGTGGGCCTATATTGCCATGTTATGGGCTGCAGACGCCCCAATGAGTATCTGTTTCGGCCGAAAATGGATAACGAAGGGGTGAGTGCAGTACTCCGCATCTAGCCACATGCATAGCAGTATAGAACTAGTACAATTATCATTGCTTTGAACTCATATATGACATGTCATTTTAGCGAGGCGCCGCTGAATGGTAATTATCAGCTGCAGGACTTGAATTTGCTGGTTCACTGTAATATTCCTGAAGAAAGAGAAGTCTCCAGGCAGTCGACGTAATCGGATACGTCGAATTGCATTCTATTTTGTGCTCCTTGCTTCCCTGATAATCCTGGACCCTGTTACCTGGTAAGGCGATGCATTAGACAAGAGCTTGGCATGTGAGCTTCCACTACGGCGTAACATATGGAGTAGTCAGGTGGAGATGTACGTTAGCGCCACCAATTCGCAAGGAATTTGGATCCATAGGCAGAAGAATTATGAATTATGATCAGTAATGCGTAAGCGAGGGATCAAGAACGTTCATCAGCGAAGCATTATTGTGAGATGAGATCGCTAATCAAATACTTTGGAAGTGGGAAGGATGCGGATTTATGGGGATCTATCTATGACTACGGAGTAGTCTATGAGTCCAGTGAGATGCCCCATCACAGTAAGCAAAATCCGGAGAACGAGACATACTCCGAAAGAGCAGCCTAAGGCGTCGAAGGTTAGGCGCCCAGGCAATCACTATCTTGGCGCCCGCAGTCCGACCTATGCGAGAGCGGAGTCAAGTTGTTAACACCTGGTCTCCGAATGGTAAATTGCATTTCATTTACCCGCGCCAGGCGACATGGCAGTGTCTGGCAGTCTGACTTGGAGATTGGTCCAGTCACCGATGGCATCTTATATGGCAATTCGTATTCTCTGCTTGGAAAGCTATTAGCGAGGATATTACTCTGGACGACCGTCTCGGCCGTATGATCACGGTGCAGTACAACGATTATCCGCCAACCCCACGGGATGTGGATGGCTTCACCGGTAGACCGGGTTATCCCGATTGCAGTGTCCACTCGGCACTCTGACTCCTCAATCTTCAGTGTTTCATCGAGATATTCCCCCAATCATCGAGCTCTTCGCTTATTCCACAGAATATACTACGCATACTTTCAGCTGGAAAGCAATTCAATCGCAATTCCACCTAGTAGTACAAAGAGGGTCTCATTTCTGGTGCTCATGTTCCAGAGGCGGGGTATTCCTGCCTTATTGTGTGGACGACTTCCTCCTGGTCCTCGAAATCACCCACATTCGGATTGATTTCTTCCCGGTTATAGCAATGTGGAGTAGCAATGAATCAGACGAGGCTTACTCCGTACTTTGTTACAACTTAGCTAAGGTGGCAGACGAGCTGTGGACTAAAGCGGTTAGTGCCAGCTGATAATAAGGTAAAACGATCAGATAAGATTTTTGATGGATCTGTGGAACTGCCAAGGACGCAACCTGATTGGGTTAATCCACACGTGATGTGCTGACAGATCACAGATGTGGTTGGTGTGAGTCAGCGCCTCAGTGGCCACTAAAGCTTGGCATGACTCGAGGCTCACTAAATTCTTAGCAATTCTATCAATTCTTACAATTGGAGTCTTGGGGAGATAAGGGAATAATGGGATCAGATTTATTTCAGAATGATTCGATCCTGTCACTAATCCTTGCAAATTGAATCCACATGGAAGGAGAAAATTTCTGACCGGTAGCCACACCACGATGATTTCCCGGAACCCGAAAGCGGACAGGCTTGGGCGGGTTTCCGCCGATAGATAAGCCTGCAATCTGTGACCTTAAAGTATCGAATAACAGTTAGCTCCACCGATATTCGGACATTCCCCTGTCCAATCATCGTCCTTTCCTTTCTGCTGCTGGCAGAATTTCCTCCCAATCCCGGCCTTGTGTGCCGGCAATTCTGCTCATGGTATTGGTCCTTAGCACATCTGTATGCTGTCCTCCCACTCGTCCGACTCCGGCATCCCTCTTTCGCCGTCCCCCGCTGCCCCTCGCGACCCCTCCTCCTCTGTCGGCCATCTCCAGCATAAATACATCTCTCGTCTCTTGTTCTTCGATTCTTTCTCGCTCATTCATCAACTCTTCCTTCCTATTGTCTCTTCCATAGACTGTTACTTGACAGTCGCCACTTGATCTTCCCTAAGAGACAATACCATATCATATTCAAAATGTCTAACCTTCCTCACGAGCCCGAGTTCGAGCAGGCCTACAAGGGTGTGTTGTAAATTTTCCGTCTTGACTTCAGGATTATTCTAACAATGAATAGAGCTTGCCTCTACCCTTGAGAACTCGACTCTTTTCGAGAAGAACCCTGAATACCGCAAGGCTCTCGCCGTTGTCTCCGTCCCCGAGCGTGTGCTTCAGTTCCGTGTCGTCTGGGAGGATGACAACCACCAGGTTCAGATCAACCGTGGTTTCCGTGTCCAGTTCAACTCCGCTCTCGGTCCCTACAAGGGTGGTCTCCGTTTCCACCCCTCCGTCAACCTGTCCATCCTGAAGTTCCTTGGTTTCGAGCAGATCTTCAAGAATGCTTTGACCGGTCTGAACATGGGTGGTGGTAAGGGTGGTTCCGACTTCGACCCCAAGGGCAAGTCCGACAACGAGATCCGTCGCTTCTGCGTTGCCTTCATGACCGAGCTGTGCAAGCACATTGGCGCCGACACCGATGTGCCCGCCGGTGACATTGGTGTCACCGGTCGCGAGATCGGTTTCCTCTTCGGCCAGTACCGCAAGATCCGCAACCAGTGGGAGGGTGTCCTCACCGGCAAGGGTGGCAGCTGGGGTGGTTCTCTGATCCGTCCCGAGGCCACCGGCTACGGTGTCGTCTACTACGTCGACCACATGATCAAGTATGCCACCAAGGGCGCCGAGTCCTTTGCCGGCAAGCGCGTCGCCATTTCTGGTTCTGGTAACGTCGCCCAGTTCGCTGCTCTCAAGGTCATCGAGCTCGGCGGTTCCGTCGTCTCCCTGTCCGACAGCAAGGGCTCCCTGATCGTCAACGGCGACGGCAGCTTCACCCCCGCCGAGATCGATATCATCGCTCAGCTCAAGGTCGACCGCAAGCAGCTGTCCGAGGTCGCCGCCACCGAGGCCTTTGCCTCCAAGTTCAAGTACATCGAAGGCGCCCGCCCCTGGGTCCACGTTGGCAAGGTCGACGTCGCCCTTCCCTCCGCCACCCAGAACGAGGTCTCCGGCGAGGAGGCTCAGGCCCTGATTGACGCAGGCTGCAAGTTCATCGCCGAGGGCTCCAACATGGGCTGCACCCAGGCCGCCATCGACATCTTCGAGGCCCACCGCCTGGCCAACCCCGGCGCCGCCGCCATCTGGTACGCCCCCGGCAAGGCTGCCAACGCCGGTGGTGTCGCCGTCTCCGGTCTCGAGATGGCCCAGAACTCCGCCCGCATCAGCTGGTCCGCCGAGGAGGTCGACTCCCGCCTCAAGGACATTATGGAGTCCTGCTTCCGCAACGGTCTCGACACCGCCGTCAAGTACGCTACTCCCGCCGAGGGCGTCCTTCCTTCCCTGGTCACCGGTAGCAACATTGCTGGTTTCACCAAGGTTGCCGAGGCCATGAAGGAGCAGGGTGACTGGTGGTAAACGCCTCGCCCACTGCACATTATGATGACGACTTTTTCTGAGCGATTACCCTTTTTCTTTCTTTTCTGTTTGATCCCAAGCGCATTGAATTTGGACGATAGAGGCGCCGGTTTCGGGTATTCGGATTCCATTCTTGTATATAAATCTCATGATCTAGAGCGTTAGCATATCATGATTCAATACATACCATTATCAACATTCTATTCCAAGGCCTTAAGCTCGCAAATTGTATCTGGACTTGTACCTACTTGTACCTGAAAATACTGCAGTCAGAAGAGGATGAGCTGATTTTGCTCAATGATCCATGGTGTTTTTCTCTGCCAATATCTCGATCTGTCGTTTCTGGCGGGTATTAAGGCTACCCTTACAGACCATATAGCATCAGCATTAATAGCAAGTGCTGACGCCGATAGGTTCAAAGATATATTTGTGAAACATTCCAATTTTCTATCAGTAGACACTGACGTTATTTGGAACGTCCTTCAATGGATTACCAAAGGTGCAGACATCTGTGGCACTCATAACCCTCACCTAACCTGCCAGAGACACTATCTCGTGCTCGCTTCTTTGTTGTATCCTTGACCCATATGAAAAATAGGCATCCTGTCTTGATCATGTGACATAATATCATGTGACTCCGACGTCCAGCCAAACAAATGATGACGCCCAAGTTTCCACTGTTCTACACATACTCCAGACCTGTATAGAGTCAGGCAAAATGTCTCCCACCACTAACCAGCGTGGATGATCAAATGCTTGTTCATATGTCGTCATGCTATGTTGAAATTAAGCCAGGATGATTGAACCTTCCCAGAATATGACCTCCCCCGTCCAATGGGGGACATTCTTCCATCAATGTTTGATACATCGAATCGATGCCAACGAGTTCAGAAATCTGTCGAAACTGCTGTTTCAGAAATGTCCGATTGCGGAAAATGCGCTGCTTGATGCGCTGCTTCAGACTCGGTCCGAGTCCAGGATCAAGTGGGATCCACTCCTCCCGCTGTACATAGACTGCCTGTGCCGAATGGGCAGGGTCAGAACGTCCACAGTGTTGACCTGTCTTTTGAAATACTCATCTATACATGATAAGCCGCACCTGCCTACATCAGAAGCCAAAGATGGTCCCAAATGCTATACATTGATGACTGATATTCGAGTCATCCAAGATGCCATGCTTTCGGTATCAACGGGAAGCACCCCCAAAACTAACGCAGAAGCCATCGCAATTTTCTTTTCTATTATTGACTGGATCCATGCGGTTGTCTCGTGGCATAACAGTCATTTCGACCCCGGTCAACACACGAGTGGAATGATGAGTTCGCCGGATGTGGTGTCGCAGTTCGAATCGTTGGGCATTCTCCTTGCTGCGCTGTCTGGAACTGGGAAGGGATTAGAGGTTCTTTCAGCTGATTCCCATGAAGGTATTTTCTCACCCTTCCGAATAGACCTAGACCCAGGTTAATCTCACAGGTGCAGGTTTAAAGGTCAAGCTGGGCCAAGCGCTCTCGGCATATCTTCCACTTTGCGTTGAAGTGTCGTTACCCCTGCGTAACAGGCTGGATGGTCTTCAAAAGGAATTTAATTTGTACGGGGAACGGGCACCAAAGACTTTGGATGTTCCAATGATGGAGAACATGAATGTCAATGCTCTGCAGTTTGAGGCGTCTGTCATGGATGGGCCGATGATCAACTCGAGAGCAGGCCTCTACGTCTTTATCAATGCAATGGTAGGTACTTCTTTCTTCTCGCTGGTGGTACAAGCTGACCTTTTAGCTCGTGGGCCGGCCTCTAGTGGACGATGGTATGCTGATCAACTATCTTGCCAATCGATACGGGGTAGGTGCGGTAAATTCCTGGTAGGTAGGGCCGACTGACATGTACTAGGGACACTACGAAGCTCTCATTGAGGAAATCCTCACCGCTGCTTTTGACGTCCTGTCAAACGGCATGTACCGTAATGAATCCAGTCGGACGATGTTCGTCTTTCGCTCCTTCTTGGTCAACAAGCTTCCCGCGTTCTTTGCAGCCATGCTGGCGGCGACCATGGTTTCCATCCCAATGGAAATGTGCATCAGTCATGCTTTGAGCCGGCTTGACCCCAACACCTTCCCATCGTTCTCGCAGATGTTCGAAATGCAGGGCAACACGGTCCTGTCCGACGTGCGGCAGGAGTTTTTGTTCGCCTGTGCCTCGCACAAACTGATACCTGAATCCAGCATAGAGCGATTGTTGGGTGAGAATCCCATGCAAACTCTTCCTGTGGGGTATAACAAGGACGAACTGGTGTCGCAGATCAATGCCAATCCTGAACGTGCGGAGCAGTTGATCAACGAGATTGAGTCTATGGAGGGGAATGCTGGAGCGATCGTTGGTGCAATCACAGAGGTTTGTCCTTGTCCAGAATTGATTAGGCAGGGCATCAACTAATAAGACAGATCATGCATAATCTCTGCAGCCAGAAAGAGACCATGACACTAAAGAACATTTGCAATTCGCTGTCTCGACGGCCTCAGGCGCTGGACGTGGTTTTGATTTTCCGAAACTCAAAGCAGGTCCTGCAGCCGCTCTGCGCTTTACTGGACTCGTGGCACTGGGACGAGGATCAGGGGGAAAATCAACCGGTATACGATGAGTTTGGAAGTATTCTACTGCTGGTGCTGGCCTTCAAGTATCGGTATGATCTGCGACCAGCCGATCTTGGAATCTCAAGTAATGATTCCTTTGTTCTGAGGCTGCTCGAGCGGGGATCATGCAGCCAGAAACTCGATGCTCTCGATGAGAAACAGAACAAGAACCTGGGCTCCTGGATTGCGGCTCTGTTCATCGCCGAAGGCATCAGTGAGGAGACCATGTCTGCGTGCAGTCCACAGGAGTTCTATCTGCTCGTGGCTACACTGTTCAGCCAGAGCTTGGAGGCATGTGAGACGGGAAAGCTCGAGTTTGATACTTTGAAAGGAGGCTTTGAATGTATGTTGTAATTTCTGTGGTGTACTGCAAGATACTGACATGAGTAGATCTACTTGAGCCCTTTCTCTTGCCGTCTCTCATCTTCGCGCTGACGTGGTTGGGGAACCATATCTGGGAGACGGAACTCGACCCGTCAATACCCTTGAAGGCGCTACATTCCCTAGTGAATCCGAGTTCCATCTCCGGCGAAGCCAGAGAGATCCACCGGACCGTGCTGAACATCACCGCTCGCATGCTGGAAGAGCAGCTCAAAGATGTCCGCACCCGGCACCCGTCGCGCACCGACATCAAACCGATCCTCGACTCCCTGGAGCCCTGCCTATCGTTCCAGCGCGTGGGCAGCTGCCACCGCTCCGAACTGGAGAGTTGGACGACACATTCCGGCGGCGGCCTGCTAGGCAGCATCCGCAGCACGTTCCAGTCCCTGGTGCTATGGAGCACAAACCCAGAGGTCAGCATGGCACCACCTCCGTACACACATCGCCTGCTGATCGCCGGCGTGCGGATGCTGGGATCGTCGCGCGTGTTTCCCGCCCTGATCGAGGAGCTGAAGCTACAGACCGAGGCGGGCAACGGGCCCCTGGCGCTGGACCTGGCAGCGACGCTGATCTGCGCCCCCATGGCCGAATCCTTCGCCGTTGAGCAGAACAGCCACCACCCCGTGGACCCGAACAAGGAGGCGCTGCCCCGGTGCGGGATCCTGACTCTCCGCGACGTGCTGGCGCTGCAGCACGAGAACGTGCCCAAGATCTCAGAGAAGGATCCCTTGCGCGCGGAGGTGCTCGTGCGGCTGTATCGTCGGGTCAACGCGCTGCTGGCGCCGCCTTCTCAGGTTCCCAACCTGGACGTCAACAACATCATCCAAAACATGCAGCTGGGGGGTGTCGGCGTGGGCGTGGACGCAAGCCAGATGGAGCTGGATGCCGCGGGAGCCGCCGACCATGGAGTCGGACCGGACGAAGCAGAGAACATCCACCGCATGATCGATAATGCGGCCGCTGCGGCGGGGCTGGATACGTCGGGCACGGGGCTCGACACGAGTATCGACGATGTCCTGAACGCGGCGGATATGGCGGTTGGGAACCCGGAGTTTTTGGATCTGGATATGGAGGGGATGTTCTAGTGATGCAGTGTTGCAAGTGAATGTACGCACTAGAGTACTACGTACTACGCATTAGAATCCAATTGCATTATGAAACTACGCCTGAGCATCCCATTCCGTCCGTCCAGGCGGAACTATGATAACACGCCACAAACTCCTTCATCGAGACAGAAAGTAAGAACCAAGAGTCCCATCTAAGCCAATACAGTAACCCCGACATAGCGATTGCCGTTTAAACAGAGGCAGGCCTGCGATACTATAGAGGTATTAGCAAATATACACAGGAAGAGGGTAAACTGCTCCGAACAAGTACCATATATTGAACCTGCCGCCCGTCGACGTCGCTATCCCGGGATTCCTTATAAGAGTCGCTCGCTCATGCTGGGTGCTTTCCCTTCATATTCGGTAGATCAACTACCACGCGTCAGCACATACTAGGCCCAGCAGAGCAGGGAACGGAGAAGCGCAAGCGAGATAAAATACACACCTTTAACCGCCTCTTTAATCACCTTGTACACCCCATTAACCGGCGAATTCGCAATCAAGCTCTCGAAATCTAGCGGCGACGGCGACGGCTCGCCCTGGGGAGGTGCTTCCTGGCGCGCATTGATGATCGGGTACGGGATCGGGGCTGCGCTGGCGACGGCCACGTAGAGGAGGAAGAACGACAGGTGCGTGGTTATTTTCATGGTGCGATTGCGACTGCGATATTCGGTACTCCGTACTGGGTAGGTTATGGTCGTCTGCGACAGCGAGGGCGTAGCTGTAGCGGTGATATATGCCAGTACCTTAGACTACAGGTATGATTCCTTCACCTCCGTCTCGTGTGGTTCACCATTAAGGCTTGAGACTTTAGAATGGTATGCGCTACGCGGTGGTGGACGCGTTTACGTACTTTGTGCTTTTGTCACTGTGCGGGGGGTATCGTTATCCCTTGATGCGGTTATACTATACTGCCTTTCTGCTGTGGTTGATGTCAGTGATGGGTACGAAGTACTCCGTACGGCAATGAGAATATCCTCTCTTCAGTAATGGGATCTGTCGGTGCGAACTCAAGCACTACGAGCTATCAAATTCGATTGTTACTTGTGAGATTGACTGAAGTGAACGCGTAGCTCAGGCAGGGTCAGGACAGGTTGCCTGGGTTGTGGTTGGGAGGAATGCGAGGGATGCATTTCTCCGTCAATCAACAATGCAGACGAGTCCTCTTATTCTGCAGCGTGGGATTTGGGCAGGTTTCTGAGTATGGAGTTCAAGTGCAGTAGTACTCTGTCATGATATTGTGCCCTGTTTCTGCTAATGACTCCATTCTACTTCTAAATATATCCCTAACACAGAGGAGATGCAGATGCAGTATGCAGTGCAGAATGGACTTTTGCTAAGTCCAAGAATCAGACTGTGCTATCGAATCCATATTGGAGAAGGCATAGCTACAGCTGAGACATTGTCCAATATTGCATCATTTGCATGAATGATAGATGACCTGTCAATTACTCAAGATGACAGGCACGAGACACTATACAGTCGTGCATAATGCAGCAAAAGCAATTCTGCCAAATTGACTTGGAAGAGGTCTTTGGCGCATTCGAACTAAGGTGCTTAGTACGAGGGCAAGCTGCAGCCTGCAGATTTGACAAGCCCCGGTCATGCAGCCTCTTCTTTTTATCACACCGATCGACGCAATGCACGTGAAAAGAGACCACGCAGGCAGTTGTCGGTCGAATCAGATCGAGTCAGATGCGAGAATTGCAAGGCTGAAGATGCGGACGCATAATAACCTTGTATCGGCCAAATTACAGGCCATATGCAGCCACCTTAGCAATCAAGCACGCATGATGCATCGGCTTGTCTGCATCTGGTAATCTCATCCCGAAAGGCTGCGATCATCAGGAACGAGTCAACAATCTGCACGAGTCTTGTGTTGATGAGCCTTGTCATTGGAGGATATTCGACGTGATGCATGTCGAAGGAACAAGCTGGCATCGGCTTCAGCAAGTGACATAAACAGGAGGAAACGTGATCGACTTCCTAAAATTCGAACTTCATACTCTGTACGCAGTACGATGTGCTGAATGTGATATGCAAGAGCGAAGACACAGGAGGCACATACTCATCACAGCCTTGATTGACTTGTCTCGGTCGGACTTAGGACTAGAATGAGCGATCGCAGATTGCTGTCAACAGCATCTGAGAACAAAACCCTTGTAGAGTCTTCAAGCCTCATTTATCTTCAACCTTAATGAATGAGTCCACGTTCACGACGGGAAGCACGCCATTCAGTATGACAAGGTTAATGACTAGCTAGCCTTGGTCGCTAGAACTGCATTTCCATTCCGTATTTGTAGCATTGGGCATCTGTGCAGAGTCAGCAGTACCGAGGTGCTCAAGCAAAGTGCGTCCGGATAGTAGGCTTCTTGTCAATTGACCAATCCTCCGCCAAAAATAGAAAGTCCACCGAGGCATCATTATTGACAAGTGACAACTGACAACTGCACGGAGGTGGATCATGTCAATCGTATCATATAGTCCTATCCAGCTAACCCCAGGCACGATCAAGTGGAGTTGCGATTTGCGAAGCAACTGGCAAAATTAAATGCCGTACGTCAGCGTACGTAGTTTCCTTCCCCACTCCCTGTCTGATGAACTAGGCACTGAGAAGTGAGAAGGGCACTTTCAGTCTTCCAGCCTTCCAGGTTCCCGACTGCATTGGCCAATGGATGCTCATGACATAGCCATATGCAGGCCCTGCACGGCCTGCAGGTGCAGAAGTGTACAAACCGTCGGACTGAAGAACCAATGGACAGAAGAAGAATGGACCGGTGGGGCGAAAGTGGAGTGGTGAACCTGCAGAGTACCTTACTAACCGCTAGAATGATGCGTCAATTGTCCAATAAGTACCGAAAGTCAATTGGGCTCCGAAGCTACCAAAAGGCAACTTTGAAAGCGACCATGGTACGCCAATCGCCACCGTGCACCAGGGTCCAGATAGCAGAACAATATCTGTTGCAAAGATTCGCCTTACTGTGGTGATCATTGTTCATGTGATCACTGACTCGAAGATTCGAACTTCGAAGGCGATAGATAGACTGGATAATCTAGGGATACGCTTGGCTGCTTGAGGCTTGATGCTATCCCTCCAGTCCCCGATCCCCGACCCCGACC